>VSMD01026686.1:20813-88357 GCA_008750895.1 Mirza zaza | reverse complement strand
TAATTTTTTCTATATATATTAGTTGGCCAATTAATTTCTTTCTATTTATAGTAGAGATGGGGTCTGGCTCTTGCTCAGGCTGGTCTCGAACTCCTGAGCTCAAACGATCCGCCCACCTCGGCCTCCCAGAGAGCTAGGATTACAGGCTTGAGCCACCGCGCCCAGCCTATTTATTTATTTTTTGAGACAGAGTCTCACTGCGTTGCCCAGGCTAGAGTGAGTGCCGTGGCGTCAGCCTAGCTCACAGCAACCTCAGTCTCCTGGGCTCAAGCGATCCTCCTGCCTCAGCCTCCCGAGTAGCTGGGACTACAGGCATGCGCCACCATGCCCGGCTAATTTTTTCTATATATATTTATTTGGCCAATTAATTTCTTTCTGTTTTTAGTAGAGACGGGTCTCGCTCTTGCTCAGGCTGGTCTTGAACTCCTGACCTCGAGCAATCCGCCCGCCTTGGCCTCCCAGAGTGCTAGGATTACAGGCAGGAGTCACCGCCCCCAGCCAAGTGCAGTGGTGTTTACAACTAATTGGTCACAACCAGTTACAGATTCCTTTGTTCCTTCTCCACTCCCACTGCTTCACTTGACCAATAAAAAAAATTAAAAAAAAAATAAAAATAGGCTGGGTGCAGTGGCTCACATATGTAATCCCAGCACTTTGGGAGGCGGAGGTGGGAGGATTGCCTGAGGCCAGGAGTTCCAGAGTAGCCTGAACAACATAGTGAGACTCTGTTTTTGTTTTTGTTTTTTTTTTTTATAAGAGACTCTGTTTTTTTAAAAAAAAATATTTGGGGCCGGGCACGGGGGCTCACGCCTGTAATCCTAGCACTCTGGGAGGCCAAGGCAGGCGGATTGCTCGAGGTCAGGAGTTCTAAACCAGCCTGAGCAAGAGCGAGACCCCGTCTCTACTATAAATAGAAAGAAATTAATTGGCCAACTAATATATATAGAAAAAATGAGCCAGGCATGGTGGCACATGCCTGTAGACCCAGCTACTCGGGAGGCTGAGGCAGCAGGATTGCTTGAGCCCAGGAGTCTGAGGTTGCTGTGAGCTAGGCTGACGCCAGGGCACTCACTCCAGCCTGGGCAACAAAGGGAGACTCTGTCTCAAAAAAAAAAAAATATTTGGAGACAGCAGAATGTGAGTTGCTTAAGGCTGGGGGTACGGAAATGGAGGGTGACAGCTAAAGAGTACAGGATTTAATCTTCTTTTTATAGTGATTCTTCACTATCTTGCCCAAGCTAGTTTTGAACTCCCGGCCTGGTCTCAAGGGATCTCCCTACCTCAGCCTCTCAAGTAGCTGGGACTACAGGTGGGAGCCACTGTGCCTAGCAAGGGTTTTTTGTTGAAGTGATGAAAATGTAAAATTGACTGGCAATGATTACATATCTGTGAATATACTAAAATGCATTGAGTTGTACACTTTAAATGGGCAAAATCTATGGTATAGGAATTCTATTTCAAGAATGCTTTTTAAATAATAATAATTATTATTATTTTAGACAGAGTCTCACTCTGTTATCCGGGCTACTAGAATGCTGTGGCGTCAGCCTAGCTCACAGCAACCTCAAACTCCCAGGCTCAAGCGATCCTCCTGCCTCAGCCTCCAGAGTAGCTGGGACTACAGGTATGTGCCACCATGCCTGGCTAATTTTTATATATATATATTTTTTTAGTTGTCCAGCTAATTTCTATTTTTATAGTAGAGATGGTGTCTTGCTTTTGCTCAGGCTGGTCTTGAACTTCTGAGCTCAAAGGATCCTCCTGCCTCGGCCTCCCAGAGTGCTAGGATTACAGTATGAACCACTGTACCTGGCCTAAATGTTCATATTATTTCTTGTAGGTACAATTGATGAAACTACATTGACACGTCATTACTAACCAAAACCCACAGTTTATATATATTAGAATTCACTTTTGACGTCGTACATTCCATAGGTTTGTTTATTCATTTTTTTTTTTTTTGAGACAGAGTCTCTCTTCGTTGCCCAGGCTAGAATGAGTGCCGTGACGTCAGCCTAGCTCACAGCAACCTCAAAGTCCTGGGCTCAAGTGATCCTCCTGCCTCAGCCTCCCGAGTAGCTGGGACTACAGGCACGCGCCACCATGCCTGGCTTATTTTTTCTATGTATATTAGTTGGCCAATTAATTTCTTTCTATTTATAGTAGAGATGGGGTCTCGCTCTTGCTCAGGCTGGTTTCGAACTCCCGACCTCAAGCAATCCGCCCGCCTCAGCCTCCCAGAGTGCTAGGATTACAGGCATGAGCCACTGCGCCTGGCCCATTCCATAGGTTTGAACAAATGTATAAAAACAATATGTGTTCAGTGGAAAAATTTAGAAAATAGAAGTAATGCAGAAAATTATTTATTTATTTATTTTTCTATTTTCAGTTGGCCAATTAATTTTTTTTTTAATTTTTAGTAGAGACGGGGTCTCGCTCTTGCTCAGGCTGGTCTTGAACTCCTTGAGCTCAAACGATCCACCCACCTCGGCCTCCCAGAGAGCTAGGATTACAGGCAGGAACCACCACACTCGGCCCAGAAAATTATTTCTAAACTCAGGTATATTCCCACCACACAGAGATAATTATTCTTAACATTTTGGAGTATTACTTCTAGTTCTTTTCTATGCGTACATGTATATAGAATTCCTCTACAAAATTAGGATCATATTTTAACTCCTTTTTAGAAAAATTAATACTATATCAGGAGAATTTTCATTTGTCATAAGTTTTTATTTTATTTCATTTATTTACTTTATTTCAGCATATTACGGGGATACAAATGTTTAGGTTACATATATTGCCCTTGCCCCACCCAAGTCAGAGCTTCAGACATGTCCATCCCCTAGACAGTGTGCACTGCACCCATTATGTGTGTGTATATTCCCATCCCCTCCTCCCCCCTCCCATCTGCCAGACATCTGATGAATGTTGTTACTATATGTGCACTTAAGTGTTGATCAGTTAATACCAATTTGCTGGTGAGTACATGTGGTGCTTGTTTTTCCATTCTTATGATACTTCACTTAGTAGAATGCATTCCAGCTCTATCCAGGATAATACAAGAGGTGCTAGATCACCATTGTTTTTTGTGGCTGAATGGTACTCAATTGTATACATATACCACATTTTATCAATCCACTCATATATTGATGAGCACTTGGGTTGTTTCTACATCTTTGCAATAAGTTTTTATTTTAATAGACTTTATTTTGGGGCAGTTGTGGGTTCACAGCAAAACTGAGCTGAAAGTAAACAAGAGTTGGCATGTACATAAACTGCCCCCACACAGGCACAGCCTAGAAGACTGTCAACATCTTGTACCAGGCTGATAAATTTGTTACAATGATGGACTTACACCACCACATTATTGTCAACCAAAGCCCATAGTTTACATAAGGGTTCTTTTTTGGTGTTGTACATTCTATGAGTTTTAATTTTTTTTTAAATAAGGACATTTTTAGGCCGGGCGCGGTGGCTCACGCCTGTAATCCTAGCTCTCTTGGAGGCCCAGGCGGGAGGATCGCTCAAGATCAGGAGTTTGAAACCAGCCTGAGCAAGACTGGGAGCCCGTCTCTACTAAAAATAGAAATAAATTAATTGGACAACTAAAAATATATAGAAAAAATTAGCCGGGCATGGTAGTGCATGCCTGTAGTCCCAGCTGCTCGGGAGGCTGAGGCAGGAGGATTGCCTGAGCCCAAGAGTTTGAGGTTGCTGTGAGCTAGGCTGACGCCACGGCTCTCTAGCCTGGGCAACGGAGTGAGACTCTGTCTCAAAAAAAAGGACATTTTTAGAGAAGTTTTAGCTTCACAGCAAAACTGACATGTAGGTACAGAGATTTCCCATATACCTTTGTCCCCATGCAGGCACAGCTTCCCCTGCAGACTAGCACCATCCTGAGCAGAGTGGTAAATTTGTTATAATCAATGAACCTGCATTGACACATCATTAGTAACCAAAGCCCACAGTTTCCATTAAGATTCACTCTTGGTGTTGCACATTCTATAGGTTTGAACAAATGTATACTGAAATATATTCACTGTTAAAGTATCATGCAAAGTACTTTCACTATCCTAGAAATCCACTGTGTTCTCTGTGATTAGTTTTTTTTTTAAAAAAATATGGTTGTTAATGACTACATCCGTCGTATGAATATAATCAAAATTGATTTAACCAATCCACTATTATTGGACATTTAGATTTTTTTCTTATCTCTGCTTTAAAGATGAAAAAACAAAGGCTCATTGACTTAAGTGACTTGTCCAAAGTCACCTGGCTAAAGGGTAAGCAGAGTTGAGATTAGAAATCTGGTCTGACTCTAGAACCCACTCTTATGCCACCACACTGCCTCTAGAATTAATAATACACATTTACCCCCTTAGATTGTCTTCCCTCAACTTGAAAGCTAGTGCCCAGGCACTCTCCACAACCACAGCAGCCAAGGATCCAAACATGTGTTGAGGAGGGCAGACAATACCAAAGAACTAGGAGGCCCAACTGAGACAGAACAAGCAGAAAATGCAAAGGGGAGGTACAAGGATAGATATAAGCAGGTGAGAGATAGGTACACAGAATACTGGTTAAGATAAAGAGAAAGCTGGGGCTGGGAAACCTAAAGGGGAAAAACTCTTGCTTTTATCTCTGTATATAGAAGAGAGCAAAGATAACTTCAAGGCCATGTGGGGAGCTAGGAAGGATAAGGTTTATGGGAAAGTGAGTGAGAAAAAGGAGGGTAAAACTCCCAAGGACTACAAGGTTAGCAAAGGCTTAGTGTAGGAAGGAGGAAAGGCCAGAGATCAAAGAAGCAGGCTAGAGTAGGCACTGCACACAAAACCTTCACGTTCCTAACGGGACTTCCTTACAGCCTGAGCCTCCTCTGGTATCCAGCTACTAAATGCTCTTCAGCACTAGGGGCTGGAGTGGGAACAAGGGGAGCTGGGATTGTAAAGTACTCTAACTATAAGGAGGGCTGGGATTGGATCCTAACACACATTTTTTAAAGCCAGCAGGCCCAGAGCTAGTGCCACCTACCCCTACTCCACTTCTCCAGCCCTAACCTCAGCCACACCCACACGCTAAGGACCATCCAGGAGGGGGAGCGTAAGTGTGTTAGCGCGCCTGCGTGCTTGTGCGTGCGAGCAGCAGAGACACAGAGATGGAGACAAAAAGAGACAGGGGAGAGAGACAGAGAAAGAGAAGGAGAAGAGAGAGACAGATAGACAAGGACAGAAAAAGGTAGGGAAGGAGGAAGGAAGAGAGCGCGAGCGAGTGAGCTATCGGCCCTGGCGAGGGAGGAAAACTACTCAAGAGATAATGCAGGGAGCTCCTGCAGGAAGACTCAGGGAGAAGATCCCAGAACTTACCCAAGACCGTTGGGAGAGTGTGCGTGTGAGGGGGTGGCTTTGCAAGACCTGGTTGGGGGGTCATCGAGCAGTAAGGGTTACTGCATAGGCGTTGTCAGTGAGCCAGAGCCATTTAACCCTCCCCGGGTGGCTAGTGACCAAGCTTAAGGCACCCCATAACTATGACCCTCAGACTGGTTAGGGGGGCCCGAAGCTGCAGACAAGGGGAGGAGGGGCACGTGAGGGCTGGGTCCCTGCCTTCCCCCATCCTCCGCTGTCACTCACTACCCTAACAGTCGCCCAGGGGGCGGGCCCGGAGAGGTGGGGATGGGGGAGGGTAATCTTGGCAGGCTCCTGCTGCATGGCGTAGGTAGGGACTGTTGAGGGGGGCGGGCGCCGGGGGGTTGAACACGAGTGGGAAGCGAAGAGACACGGGGAGGGGGAGGGGACCGGGAACCATTTGAATGAGAGGAGGGGATCACGGGTAGAGTGGGCTCCGGGAGGTAGGGCGGGCACGGGTGTTGACCGGGGCCAGACTGGTGAGCCAGGTAAGGGAAGCAGGTGCGCAGGTCTGTGTTTTTTGTGGGTTCGTGTTCGCGGCCCCTCGGTGGAAAGGGGACGCCGCCTTTCCCGGGGCCGGGCTTCCGAGCTCCAGAGGCTATCTTTTCCTGCTCAACTAACGGGGCCCGGGCGGGGGCTCGCGCTCCGTCTCCAGTGACGAGACTCCACTCCGCAGTTTCCAGGCGGCCGCTGGGCTGGGAGTCTCGCGCCGGGGGCCGGCGCTGTCTCGCGAGCCCCCTCCTCGAGCCAGCCAATGGGGTTGGTTGCTGGCGCCGCCCGCCCGCCTGGTGCAGAGCGCTGGGCGCTGCGAGCGGCGCTGCCATTTAAAGGGGCCGCGACCCCTGTCCCGGCTGCTAGGGAGGGAGGTGGAGAAGGAGCGCGGGGCCGTCGCTGTCTGCAGTTCTAGGCTTGTAGCCGTTACACTAACCCTGCCGCAGGTAGGGGTCGGGCCTCATCAAGCCGAACCGAACCTGCAGGCAGGATCTCGCAGTAGCCGGGAGGGGGGTCTGAGGAGAGATCGTTGCTCCAAAATGTCTTCCTGTAAATGCCTGGGGTGGGGGGTGGGCAACAGGAGAAGGGAGGACTGGGGGAGCAATAGGAAAGGGGGACGGGGCTGAGGAAGTGCAGGACCCCGAAAGGTAACTAGCGGGGAAGGGGTTAGGAAGGGCAGTTTGTGGGGGCGGGGGAAGGGCTGAGGGAGGACCCTACAACGCGGGGAGGGGGTGGGGCCAGTCAGGGTGGGTGAAGACTGGGGAGCTGGGGGGCTTTAGGGGAGTGGGGAGGGAATAGAAACTGAGATCGTGGGGGCGGGAAAGGCTCCTGGTGGCGACGGCCCTAGGAGTCTCTAAGGGGGCGGTTAGCTCGAGTGGGGGGGGGCGCAAGGTAAGGGGGGAGGGGAACTGGGAGTTGCAGTTGGGGGTGGGCGGTTGGAGGAACGACTGCCTGGCGAGAGTGGGCACCGAGCCAGGGCGGGGTAACGCCTCTCCCCACAGGGGGCGCTGTATGGGGGGGAGTGGTCATAGGACTAACGCCTGTGGAAACGCTTGTCGGTTGGTGGTGGTGGGGGGCTGTTGATGAGAAATCCAAGTGGATGATGGGGTGTGTCCCAGAGCCTATATAAGAAGGGATTCTGGCTAAGACCACCTCTACTGCCCCCTCTTCTACCCCTAATCTGCAGCCCATATCCAGCCATCTTCATGGACCCCAGTGATTTCCCCAGCCCATTTGACCCATTGACCCTGCCAGAGAAGCCCCTGGCTGGAGACCTTCCAGTAGACATGGAATTTGGAGAGGATCTACTGGAATCCCAGACTGCCCCAAGAGGATGGGCTCCCCCTGGCCCTTCTCCATCCTCGGGAGGCCTGGACCTGCTTGATACCCCTGCTGGCCTGGAAAAAGACCCTGGAGTCCTGGATGGAGCCACTGAGCTACTGGGGCTGGGGGGGCTGCTCTATAAAGCCCCCTCTCCCCCAGAGGTGGACCATGGTCCTGAAGGGACCCTTGCATGGGATGCGGGGGATCAGACCCTAGAGCCTGGACCAGGGGGCCAGACCCCTGAGGTGATGCCACCTGACCCAGGGGCTGGGGCAGATCCCTCTTCACCTGAGGAGCTGCTAGAGCCTTTGGCTCCAGATTCTCCAATAACCCTGCAGTCCCCCCACATTGAAGAGGAGGAGACCACCTCCATAGCTACCGCGAGAAGGGGCTCTCCTGGGCAGGAGGAGGAGCTTCCCCAAGGGCAGCCACAGAGCCCAAATGGCCCCCCTAGCCCTTCAGTGGGAGAGACTCTGAGGGATGGAATCAACAATTCTCAGACCAAACCTGGGGGCTCTAGCCCCCCTGCACATCCTTCCTTGCCAGGTAGGTTGCCTAATTATCTGGAAAACCAAAGCTGGGTGGAGTGTGAGGGTAAGGAGGGCTGGCTGTGAGCTTTGGGAAGTAGGGGGAGGAGGAGGAGGGAGGAGCGATAAGAGTAGGGATGTGTGTGGGAAAGGAGTTGGGTTTGGGGAGGGAGGAGTGGGGGCGTGTGTCAAGGAAGGTAAGGACAGTAGGAGTAGGGGGCAGCACAGGGGCTATGGGGGAGGGATGGGGTGAGGTTTCAGGGTGTGGGCTGGGAGGAAGGATTTGGTGGGAGAGGTTCCCTTTTTCTTACCCCAGTGGGCTTTTGGTGCCAGGGTCCTTCCTTCAGCATTTGGGGGAGTACACTAGGCTTCTTGGTTCGAAGATCTTTCCAGCTGTTTGGTTCCAGATGGGAGTGGGGTTTCTGGGTTTGATGAATGGTAACTAGGTTCTGGAGCCCCCAACAGCATAATTCCAGGGGAATGGTAGAAATACAGGGTGTAGGATTGATTCTCTGAGGGGGTAAGGGAGGACAGCCTAAACTTGAGGGACTCTGGCTTCTCCCCTGTTCTGCCTAGTGGTGTGCCTCTCCCAGGCTGTGACCAGGGTCTTGGGATTTATATAACCACCGAGTCCAGGGAAACCTACCCATACATTGATGCTTCCTTTCCCTCTTGCTACCTTTGGGTGGTTATGTTTGGTTTTTGTTGGCAAAATATAAATTCTCCATGAAAGGTATGTTACCTGTTTCCTTACCTCCCAAAGATTAGGACAGAAAGCCGGTGGGAAAGGTAGGCTTATTTTTTTGTGGAGAATAGCCGCACGCCCCCCACCCCCTTAGTGCGGAGCCTGAGGTAACCCTGAGAGGGGCCCCAAGAAGCCACAGGCACTTGCGTTTTCCCTTTCAGTTTTGAGTAAGTCCTTCCCCAGGAATGGAGGCGGGGGCTGGGCCAGGGAGGGGGTAGTGAGGGCAGGCTCAACATTTAGGCTGCCTTTTGCTTCCTTTGCAGGAGATGGCCTGACTGGGAAGGCCAGTGAGAAGCCGCCTGAGAGGGTGAGGGGGGGAGGGGATTGGAAGCAGTCTGGTTTCCCCTATAGCTCTGGGAAGGACAGACCCTTCATTTTCCCTCCCAGATGTTGTTCTGTGGAGAGTGCGTGTGAGACGAGAGTTAGGAGGAGGGAGGGAGCTCTTGTGTCTACTGCTTCTTAAGGAGAAAGTCCAGCCTCCTTTTCTCCCTACTCCTAAGGGTTGGGCCAAGGGTCCCCACTCTCTCCCTTCCCCCTCCTATCACCTGTGCCTCCCCCCCAAACCCCTTACTGGTGTTAGCCTGGCCCTGGTGTCAGTTTTCCTCCCTCCCATGTTTCCAAGGTACAGAAGAGAAGCGAGCGCGTTAGGAGAGCAGAACCTCCAAAACCCGAGGTTGTGGATTCCACTGAGAGCAGTAAGTAGGACTTGAGGAAGTGTCACTTGGGAATTCTGGGTGTGGAGAAGAGCCGACAGTGGGATGTAACAGGGCGTGGGTCTTCCAACTCCTGTGGTCCCGCTCCACTCCACGCAGAGCCTGAAGTGCCCATCTCCTCCCCTATGGGCCAGGATGGGAACCAGGGACAGCCGGGGATACTGAAAAGAAGAGCAGAGAAGTGGAGAGTTTCATGTTTCAGCTATGCCATCCCTGTCCCTGAATCTTCTCACTTCAAGCCCCTCCCATCCCCTCCCTGGGAGATTACAGAGTAACCAAGGAGATACCAGTGGCTTAAGATACCAGTGGGTGGGGTCGTGGGGTGGTAAAGGCCAGAACCACAGGGATCCCAGGATAGGGACTGAACTATCGGCCATGGGATGGCAGGAGACCTTTTCTCATGCCCCCTTGCCCCCTGACTTCCTCAGTTCCAGTGTCAGATGAGGATTCTGATGCCATGGTAGATGACCCCAATGATGAGGACTTTGTGCCATTCCGGCCCCGACGCTCTCCTCGCATGTCCCTACGCTCAAGCGTGGCACAAAGGGCTGGGCGCTCTGCAGTTGGCACCAAGATGACTTGTGCGCATTGCCGGACGCCGCTGCAGAAGGGGCAGACGGCCTATCAGCGCAAGGGGCTGCCTCAGCTCTTTTGCTCTTCGTCCTGTCTCACCACTTTCTCCAAGAAGCCCTCGGGCAAAAAGACCTGTACTTTCTGCAAGAAGTGCGTGAGGGTCCTGGCGTGGGGGTCAGGGATCAGGGCGGGAGTGCGGGCAGGACAGTGACTGTATTGGTAAGAAGTTAGCAGAATGGAGCCGGGAGAGAGCAGTTCAGAGGAAGGGTGGAAGCGGATGAAATGAGAGGGTGGTCCTGAGTGAATATTCGAATCTGTTCGCACCTCTAGGGAGATCTGGAACACCAAGGACTCGGTCGTGGCGCAGACCGGTTCAGGAGGCTCTTTCCATGAGTTCTGCACATCCGTCTGTCTCTCCTTATATGAGGCCCAGCAGCAGCGCCCAATCCCCCAGTCTGGGGACCCCGCCGATGCCACTCGCTGCAGCATATGCCAGAAGACTGGAGAGGTGAGGACACTCGGTGGGAGCTGATTTACAGAGCCTGGCCAGCCCTGACCTGCCCCTCCAGTCCTGGGGCTGCAGGGGCCAGGCCCTGTGGAAAAGGGGAGTGGGAGGAAAGGCCCTCATGAGGGAGCATGTTCAAGGATAGAGCTTCTCCAGGATGCACGCAGCTGGCCTCCCAGGACCTCACCATCAAGTCGGCAGCCCGATGTGCAGGTTGGGGGGTCCCTGGGCCCACTGTCTGCTGTGAAGGTCTAGGGTGAGGTGGGGGGCTGTCCTTGCAACTGGGGTGGGCGGTGGTGGCCAGGCCCCAGCTCAGGGTCTGTGTGTGTGTGGCAGGTCCTGCACGAGGTCAGCAATGGCAGCGTGGTACACCGGCTCTGCAGCGATTCTTGCTTCTCCAAATTCCGGGCCAACAAGGGACTGAAAACCAACTGTTGTGACCAGTGCGGGGCTTACATCTACACCAAGACCGGGAGCCCTGGCCCCGAGCTCCTCTTCCATGAGGGCCAACAAAAGCGGTTCTGCAACACAACCTGCTTGGGGGCGTACAAGAAGGTGGGGCCGAGGGAGTAGTGCGTTAGAGGGCTGTGGAAGGGGGTGTGGTTCTTGGGTGATAAATAAAGGTGCCTGATGGGTCGAGGGCTGGGAGAAATAAAACAAATAAAGGGGGTTTCAATTGTATCTGTTATGTTTTATTTTTGAAGCTGGCTGGTGGATACACAGGTGTTTGTTATCTCATCATCTATACTTTTTTGTATGCCTGAACTATTTCGTGTTTAAAAAATTTAAAAAAAATAAAAGTGAAGGGACAAATCCAGCCTCAGCCTCTCCTTCCCCATCCTCACAGAAAAACACACGTGTGTACCCATGTGTCTGGTGCAAGACCCTGTGTAAGAACTTTGAGATGCTATCACATGTGGATCGTAATGGCAAGACCAGCTTGTTCTGTTCCCTGTGCTGTACCACTTCTTACAAAGTGAAGCAGGCAGGGCTCACTGGTAGGTGCAAAGCCCTCTTCTCTGAGACCCCTGCTGGCCTTCCTTCTACCTCCCATACTCCCCTCTTCTAAAGTAACCCCTGCTGCCCGACCTCAGCCCCAACCACATCTTCCCGTGGACTTTCCGTTCCATCTCTGCACTGCCTTACACCTTCTGTGTGCCCTCTCTCTCCCCCCCCTCCGCCTCCCTCCCTCCCCCTTCTCTCTTTCTCTCCTTTCTTTCTCTTTCCCTCTCTCTCTTTCTCTTTCTTTCTATGCCCCAGGCCCTCCCCGACCCTGCAGCTTCTGCCGCCGCAGCCTCTCTGACCCCTGTTACTACAACAAGGTTGATCGCACAGTCTACCAGTTCTGCAGCCCCAGCTGCTGGACCAAGTTCCAGGTACTCCAGACCCTGGACCAGGGATAAAAGGGTGTGGCGACACAGAGAGGGTAGGAGACTCGGGGTAGGTAGGCCTGGGCACAGCAAAGAGCAAGCCCGACTCCCCTTCCCTGCCACGCTGCACACATCCTGCCCCTCCCTTACTTGTCTTCCTTCCCTCCAGCGCACAAGCCCTGAGGGGGGCATTCACCTGAGCTGTCACTACTGCCATAGCCTCTTCAGTGGCAAGCCTGAGGTCTTGGACTGGCAGGTAAGACCCCTGTCCCCACCCACGTCTTGCTATATGACTACACTTCTGTCTGAAGGGGTCCTTCCACTCGGCTCCCACCGGGTCCAGATGTCACAGCTCTGTCCTCCCCGCCCTCTGCCCCCACCTCAGGACCAGGTGTTCCAGTTCTGCTGCCGTGATTGCTGTGAGGACTTTAAGCGGCTTCGGGGTGTGGTGTCCCAGTGTGAACACTGTCGGCAGGAGAAACTCCTGCATGAGAAACTCCGATTCAGTGGGGTAGAGAAAAGCTTCTGCAGCGAAGGTAAGGACGTGGGGAAGGGGCCGAAGGGCCTGTGCCTCATAGCCAGGACGGATGGCTGAGAAGGGAGAGAGGCTTGGAAAGTGGTCCATGGGCAGGGCCTTCTGCTCAAGATGTTCTACCCCCATCTAGCCTAAGGTTTGGAGCACAAAGGGCTGTTTAGAGAGAGGTTTCGAGTGTAGCACCTTGAAAAGGTTGAATCTCATGGCCTTGGGTATCTCTGTGTCTCTGGACTCTTTTTCCTTCCTATCTTTCTAGGCTGTGTGCTGCTGTACAAACAGGACTTCACTAAGAAGCTGGGCCTGTGCTGTATCACTTGTACTTACTGCTCCCAGACCTGCCAGCGTGGAGTCACCGAGCAACTGGATGGCAGCACCTGGGACTTTTGCAGTGAGGACTGTAAGAGCAAGTACCTGCTGTGGTACTGCAAGGTAAGGAGGGGTGGCACGTTAGCGAGGAGGGAAGGAGGGCTGCGAGGAGCATGGCTGTTGTAGTGAGATCAGGCTGTGGGCGGATCTCTAGGGAGGGGAGCCAGTCTTCAATCAACAAGCTGGCCCAGTCTTCAATGGGAGGAGCATGGCTTACCCCAGGGGAAAGGGCCCAGCACATTTTAGGGGGGCAGATCTGACCATCCTGTTTGACACCTTCAGGCCGCCCGGTGCCACGCCTGTAAACGTCAGGGGAAGCTGCTAGAGACCATTCACTGGCGTGGGCAGATCCGTCATTTCTGCAACCAACAGTGTCTGCTGCGCTTCTACAGCCAGCAGAACCAACCCAACTTGGATACCCAGAGTGGGCCCGAGAGCCTCCTGAACAGTGAGTCCTGGGGCAGGAGGCACACTCTTTTGGAGCTGGCCTAGGCCCAGCTCCTTTCTTCTTCCTCCATGCATTCACCTCATCCCTGGCCAGAGCTCCTGGTAACTGTGCTCTCTTTTAGCTTCTGAACCCTGCAGGTACCAGGGGGGGGACTCTTGTTGAAAGCATCTTGGACTTAGATTCTACTGATTTTTAATAAACGATCTATCTTTAGGTAGTAGGTACCTATCAGGGTAGGATGGGGGTTGTGGTTGGTTTTCTGAGACAAGGACATGTCAGTATAAGCTCTACCGTTACTGAAACTGAAGATTGTTGTTGTTTCTAGAATGTTCCTGCGGCCCCTCTGCAACTCCAGGGGTACCAAAGTCCTGGGGGGTCATCTAAATGGAAGGTCTCAAATTGTAGGGTTTTGGGGAACATGTAATGTTTCATTCTTCTTGGAAGCCAGGAGCAAAGAATCTTCTTGGCCAACATTGCTGGGGCCTAGAGAAGACTAGACTTGGGATGGCAAGGAGGAGAAATCCCAGGCGTCCCATTTATGTTTGGTGTACCTCTTAACGAAGCTCTCCTGGAACAGGGGTGAGGAAAATGGAGAGCTAGTTCCTCAGATGAGAGCATTCATTTGTTTGGATCTACAGGTCAGTCTTCTGAGTCAAAGCCCCAGACACCCTCTCAAACCAAAGTGGAGACCAGCAACACAGTGAGGACCCCAGAGGAAAATGAGAATTTGGGCAAGGTCAGGGCGAATGCCAAGGGGGGGATGATCTTGGAGGAAGGTACTGTAGTTCAGGGCACTGAGGTTCCTTTGTCTGTGCAGATCCCTGTGAAGACCCGATCAACTTCAGCTACCCACACCCCTCCTCCACCCCCGCCACCCCCAGCAACACCTCGCAAAAACAAAGCTGCCATGTGTAAGCCGCTGATGCAGAATCGAGGCGTCTCCTGCAAGGTGGAGATGAAGTCCAAAGGGAGTCAGACAGGTGAGCTAGACACCACCGGCTGTGTTCTGCAGTCCTGGGCCTCCAGCCCTATGTCCAGCAGCTGGGCAAGGGGATTTCTTAGGTGGCTGAAGTATCATGCATATGGTTGTCCTAGAATCACAGGGCTGTCTTTCAACCTTTGGTTCAAGGGTAATTTTGTGACACTGAGCACATGTTAGAGCTTCTGGGGGTGACAAGCAAGCATCAGGCCCTGGGTCAGGTGTGACCGGTGTAGGAGGGGCTCTGAGAAGGCCCCTTTCTTGTGAGCAGAAGAGTGGAAGCCACAGGTGATCGTGCTGCCCATCCCAGTGCCCATCTTTGTGCCAGTGCCTATGCATCTGTACTGCCAGAAAGTCCCGGTGCCTTTCTCGATGCCTATCCCGGTAAGTTTCCCTGCCCTGCTTGGCTGGGTCCTCCTCACCCTTTCAGGTGTGAAACCCACCCCTTCCCTTTAATCTCATCAGCTGTCCTTCTCATCTGCCGGCATATTCTTGGCATTTAGTTGGGATTTGTGCATCCAGGTGCCTGTGCCCATGTTCTTGCCCACTACCTTGGAGAGCACAGACAAGATTGTGGAGACCATTGAGGAGCTGAAGGTTAAGATCCCTTCCAACCCCTTGGAGGCCGACATCCTGGCTATGGCAGAAATGATTGCAGAGGCTGAGGAGTTAGACAAGGCCTCATCTGACCTTTGTGGTATGCCATGGATGGTAGCGATGAGGGAGACAGGTTGCTGCCAGTCTGACTCTGCCTGAGGGGGTAGAGATTGGTGATCTCGGGGCCGAGTGGAATGGGAGGATAGTCGGGATCAGCCCCTGAGCGCCTGGAAGGGTGCTCTGCAGGAGCTGCGGCCACTGAGCAACTTCTCTGCCTCCTAGATCTTGTGAGCAACCAGAGTGCAGAAGGACTTCTGGAGGACTGCGACCTGTTTGGGCCAGCTCGAGATGATGTCCTGGCCATGGCTGTCAAGATGGCCAATGTCTTGGATGAGCCTGGGCAAGACTTGGAGGCAGACTTCCCCAAGAGTGAGTAGGATTTGAAGCATGCCCACTGAGTACAGTAGCATTTGTGCCATCCGGAAAGGAGTGTTCCTTGTGTCCCTGAGCATTACCCTAAACAGTGCTCGTGGTGACTCCAAGGTAGAAAGTTCTCACAGGGAGTAATGCTAGAGATAGCAGGATAGGTGCACTGTTTTAGACTCCTGGGTCTTGTTTTTTTGTGTTTAAAATTTTTTTTTTCAATTGTGATAAAAACTACATAACATAAAATTTTACCATCTCCCCCCCCCCCTTTTTTTGAGACAGAGTCTTGTTCTGTTGCCCCGGGTAGAGTGCGGTGGCGTCATCATAGCTCACTGCAACCTCAAGTGATCCTCCTGCCTCAGCCTCCTAAGTAGCTGGCACTACAGGTGTGCGCCATGGTGCCAAGCTAATTTTTCTATTTTTAGTCGAGACAAGGTCTCGCTCTTGCTCAGGCTAATCTCAAATTCCTGAGCTCAAGCGATCCTTCCGCCTCGGCCTCCCAGAGTGCTAGAGTTACAGGTGTGAGCCACCGCGCCCAGCCATCTTCACCAGTTTTAAGTGTACAGTTCAGTAGTGTTGATTATATTCACATTGTGGTGAATGTTTATGTTTTGTATTTTTGTGCCTCTGAGCATGTTCTTTGGTATAGCTTTGCTGTACCAAATAGCCTATTGAGTCCAATGAAGCTGTCTGAGAGGCTCATCTAGAGTCAAGTGGGCAAGTAGCACGAGCAGGGTAGGAAGACTACAGGGTCAAGATCTTAAGAAATTGATTTCTTCTTTTTTTTCCCTTCTATTAGATCCTTTGGACATTAACCCCAGCGTAGACTTCCTCTTTGATTGTGGCCTGGTTGGGCCTGAGGACGTGTCTACTGAACAAGACCTTCCCCGAACCATGAGGAAGGTAAGAGCTGGGCCTACTATATCCACAAAAGAAGTATGGAGGCTCAAAGAGGAGAGGGTGCTCTTGTAGCCAAGACAGCAGCCATAGTTTGACCTTTCCTAACCACCTTTCTCCAAAGATATAGCCACACTTTGCTGTCCTGCCACTTCACGAGATCATCAGAGTGGTTCCTGGGGCTCTGCGCTTTGGAAGTTGACTGTGTCCTTACATCAGTCCCCCCTTCCAGTGGCAAACACTGTGCTGACTCGCTTCCGTGGTACCCCTGGCCTTACATCTGCCCCCTCCCCTCCTTTTTCTTCCCTCTAGGGTCAGAAGCGGCTGGTGCTTTCAGAAAGCTGTTCTCGGGACTCCATGAGCAGCCAGCCTAGTTGTACTGGACTCAATTATTCATATGGTGTCAATGCTTGGAAGTGCTGGGTACAGTCAAAATATGCCAATGGAGAAACCAGCAAGGGTGACGAGCTGCGCTTTGGCCGTAAGTAGCCAGGGGAGGAAGGGGAAGAAGGAGCTGGGCCTGTAATTCAGCTGAAGATGTCTAGGAGTGATAAGGGTGTGATCACTTAAGGCTGCCGTGTGAAGATGGGGAGAAACTAAGGATGAAAGGGAGATGCTGTCTGGGTTCAAGGTGGAGGGCTCTATTTGTAATTGCGGGGCAGGGGGGTTTATTCAGAAGCGAGGCATGACTAAGGGATGAAGGGGTTAATGGCGGTGGAGCTAAGGGAAATTCTCCATGTGGAGTTTTGCTTAATCCCATCCACCTCCACTGCATACCACCACAGCCAAACCCATGCGTATCAAAGAGGATATTCTCGCCTGCTCAGCTGCTGAGCTCAACTACGGTCTGGCCCAGTTTGTGAGAGAAATCACTCGACCCAACGGCGAACGATATGAACCTGACAGTATCTACTATCTGTGTCTTGGCATCCAGCAGGTACCCCTCGCACACCACCTTGTTTCCTGTCACTCAACACAGCAGGCAGGGTCCAGCCAGAAGTGATCCTGTCCCATCCCTGTTCCTTACTTTGTCCCTGGCCCCAAGAAGTCAGCTTGCCTTTAATCTCCTAGTCCAGATAGGATGCGAGATGTGAACACTCTTCTAGAATCAGAGCTGCATTCCAGGACTGTTGGCTAAGGAGCAGTCCTTGTTGCCATCTGGGTTCCCTTTGTAATCCTTAAGCCCATTCTAGGAGGAGCGGGATGGGTGGAGCTGGGCTCCTTCAGTGGGAGGGGGGTGTTTGGTTCCCATTGGGAGAGGTCAGCTGTGCATTCCCTGGCGAGGGAGTCTGGGCTTCTAAGGAACATCTCCTCCAAGCTGCCCCCTCCTCTTCCAGCAAGGCATCAGTGCCTCAGAGTGGGGGCAAGCACTCTGGGTCACCCAATCAAGCAGCCATTTCCCATCGTCTCCTAATTCTCAAGGGGTTTTGGCATCACTGTCTTTCTCCTGGAACCTACAGCCTGGCTTTATGTGTGTCTGTTTTTCTTCCCACAGTACTTGCTGGAGAATAACCGAATGGTGAACATTTTCACGGACCTTTACTACCTGACTTTCGTTCAAGAACTCAACAAGTCTCTGAGTACCTGGCAGCCCACACTCCTCCCCAACAGTAAGGGACAGGGACTTTCTTCCATTCTTCCAATACACCATCTCCAGAGTATTGTGCTGTTTGGTCTGCCACCCTTCATGAAGTGTCCCGGGGCAGGAGCATGTAGCAGGAAGACTCAGGGTTAAGGGCTAGAGGAGCAGGAGCTCCTGCCTTTAAACATGGTGAGGTGATCAAGACTTAGGTCTGGGCCGGGCACGGTGGCTCATGCCTGTCATCCTAGCACTCTGGGAGGCTGAGGTGGGAGGATCGTTCAAGGTCAGGAGTTCGAAACCAGCCTGAGCAAGAACGAGAGCCCTGTCTCTACTAAAAAAATAGAAAGAAATTAATTGGCCAACTAATATATATAGAAAAACTTAGCTGGGCATGGTGGTACATGCCTGTAGTGCCAGCTACTCAGGAGGCTGAGGCAGAAGGATCGCTTGAGCCCAGGAATTGGAGGTTGCTGTGAGCTAGGCTGACACCACGGCACTCTAGCCTGGGCAACAGAGTGAGACTCTGTCTCAAAAAAAAAAAAAAAAAAAAAAGACTTAGGTCTGAAGAGCTATTTCTGGGACATAAGAAAAGATGGCCTGGGTTTGGGTGGTAAGTGGAGAAAGAAAGCAAGAAATGGTGAGAGAAGCTCCAAATGTCGGTGGGAAGTGTATTTTATAAAAAAAAAAAAAAAAAAAAAAACAGTCCTGCCGTGGAGTGGGGTGTCGTGTCGGGGTTTATATACTGTGGCCACTCACTGGGTGAGCAGTGTGTGAGAAATGCTCGTGCACGGGACACTTGGGATGAGAAGTGGTCGCCTTCGAGGTCGCAGACCCCTTGTGACCGGCGCCTCCGCTTTGACCATTGCAGATACGGTGTTCTCCCGGGTGGAGGAGGAGCACCTCTGGGAGTGTAAGCAGCTCGGGGTCTACTCGCCCTTTGTGCTCCTCAACACCCTCATGTTCTTCAACACCAAGTTTTTCGGGCTGCAGACGGCCGAGGAGCACATGCAGCTCTCCTTCACCAACGTGGTGCGGCAGTCCCGCAAGTGCAGCACGCCCCGGGGCACCACCAAGGTGGTGAGCATCCGCTACTATGCCCCGGTCCGCCAGCGGAAAGGGCGAGGTACGAGGATCTCCTGCTCCTTTGCTCTTGCCCTTTCTCTGCCTTCCCCTTCCAGTCCCACCAAGCCCCACTGGGCCGCTGGGCCAGCCCTCTCCTTCCGTCCCTGTGTTTGCAGAAAAGGTGGAAACGGCCAGTCCTCCTATGTGATGGGCAGTGGCCGTTGCATAAATAGAAGGTCACCTGGCGGCCGGTTTCCTGCCTTGGCTCATTGAAGGCAGTTTACTTGCCCGCCTGCTTTTTCTGGGTGGTGGACAGGTAGGAAGCTGGTGGGTATGTCTGGCTGTGAGGCACAATACAGAATGACAGGGCTGTCATGATTCTTTGCCATCGGGCGGAACAGGAGCTGCAGCCAGGTTTCCATCCTTTCTGGCTCGGGAATGCGGCCCTGTGTGAGCGCAGTTCCCAAGGTTCCTCCACCTGCACCAACACACACAGGGCCGGGGCCACTGCTGTTCCTCGGTCCCGCAAGGCAAGCTCACTCTTGCAGCAGGGGCTGCCTTACCAGTTTTGGGTGTAGCTTCTGAGATCCCCCCTTCCAGAAATCAACTTGAGGTAGCTTACAAAGAGACTTCGGCAGCGAGGAGTAGGGAGGGCTACAGAGCGACACCCCGACAGGATGTTCGCTTAGCGTGGAGAGACGGATGGACGCTTCTGCCTTTATGTCTTTATGGGACTGTTTTTTGTGTCCTGAGGCTTCTCCCTGTGCCCTGCACTGTGCTCTTGGAAGAGGCTCGTTGGCCTGTGCGCCTAACGAGTCTGAGTCCATCCCTCCCCGCAGACACTGGTCCCGGGAAACGGAAGAGAGAAGATGAAGCCCCCATCTTAGAGCAGCGCGAAAACCGCATGAATCCCCTCCGCTGCCCCGTCAAGTTCTATGAGTTCTATCTTTCAAAATGGTGAGTTGGAGGGTTGGCAGAAATGGCATTACCACGGGGACCCAAGGGATTCACTCTGCCTTGGTACTGACGTTCTGTCCTCCCGCCCCCATGCCCACCTCCAACCCCACCATTGCAGCCCTGAAAGCCTCCGGACTCGCAACGATGTGTTCTACCTGCAACCCGAGCGCTCCTGCATCGCCGAGTCGCCTCTCTGGTACTCTGTAATCCCCATGGACCGCAGCATGTTGGAGAGCATGCTCAATCGCATCCTGGCCGTGCGCGAGATTTACGAGGAACTGGGTCGTCCTGGGGAGGAAGACCTGGACTGAGCCCCTGTGCCATCCGTATCCATCTTTCACGTCAGTGTCTGTCCTGTGGCCACGTCCCACAGGAACCACTGCTACTCATTCTGAAGGGCCCTGACTGCCCCTTTCCACTCACCCGTTCCCCGCCTTCTCTAGGAACCCCTGGCTTTGACCTTCTTCCATACCACTTGACAACCACGGGCCCCAGTCTTCTGTTCGCAGGGGCTGGTCTCCCAGTGATGGGCAGGAACCAGCTGGCCCATCTTCCTTCTGCTTCAAAGCAAACCCTTTCTCCTGGGTCCAGACTCTGTGTAGAGTGTTAATAGCTCTGGTGATCCTGTTGGCTTTGGGCTTTCTGACCCGTCCCGCGTAGGTAAAGCCTCTTGTTCCTAGGTGTGACCTAGCGAAGAACCCAGCTGCCTTCTCTGCCCCATGCTCACTCCCTTCTCTACTCTTCCCCAGTTCCACTCGAAAGGGTCTTGTCTGAAAGGTATGAGAGAAACTATGAAAGTAACGAGGGGACCATTTACCTAAAACACAAAGCTTAGACACTCTTCCCCTCCTGTGAGATAACTGGTCACTGGCACCCTCTCACCACCGTGTTCCCCACCCCACCCCGGCAAGCACCAACCTTTGGTGCTGCAATTTAAAAAAAACTTCCAACTGCTTTCGTTTCCGCAGAGACAGAGAATGACTCTAAGTATGGGGAGCAGACTCCTGTTGTGCAGACTCCTGTCCCCTTGGTTTATGTGTTTGTCTCTCTCTGCCATCTTAGGTTGGCATGAGCCATGGTGTCAACATGCTTAGCCCCCCTCTGTAACTGCCTCCCTTTAGTTCAGTGGACAGAGCTCCCAAGGCAAAAACTACCTTCTGACTTGGGTTGGGGCTGGGTTCCCCGCTCTTGTTTTCCCCCATCGTAAGAGCCAGGCTGAGTCTGTGGGGTCCTGGGCCGTGCAGGGTGGGCTCTGTGGTCAAAGGGTAGGTGAGGAGCTGTGGGCAGCTCCCACTGCCTGTATCTTCTCTTTCCCATGTTGCCTTTGAGGGCCCAGAAAACTATTAGTGTCTGGCAAAGGGGGTACCCAGTTCTTTCCCTGTTGGCTTTGCTGTTCCCCAGCTTCCTTTTTGTGTTTTTATAACCGTCACCAGTTTAGCCACTGTTTAAATTGTATATATTGTTCCGAGGCGTCTGGCCTGTCCCTTCAGTGAGCCATGCCCACCCTTGTGTTGTAGTGAGAAGCTGTTGTCATGACTAACCTTCTGTCTCTGGAACTGTTTGTTTCAAATAAAGAGTTAAAATTGTCTTTTGCCTTCTCTGGGAGAGGGTGAGGGATATTTGGAAGGGTGAGGGGTACGGAGGAGTGACCAATCTCTAGAAATGTGAAGAAGTCAGGCGTCCCACCTCAGTTTGAGAATCATTGTCACCTCTCTGAATGGATCCACTATAATGTGGATCCACTATAATGTGGCCTTTTTTTTATAACAAGTTTCTATACACTTAAGGAGAAAAAGACTATTCAGTAGTCATCTATTAAGGACCTAGTATGTTTAAGGACCTAGATGACATACTTTAGAAAAGATACAGACTAAAATTAATTTGCCAACTAAAAATATATAGAAAAAATTAGCAGGTCGTGGTGGTGCATGCCTGTAGTCCCAGCTACTCGGGAGGCTGAGGCAGCAGGATCGCTTGAGCCCAGGAGTTTGAGGTTGCTGTGAGCTAGGCTGACACCACGGCACTCTAGCCCGGGCAACAGAGTGAGACTCTATCTCAAAAAAAAAGAAAACAAAAAACACAGACTAATTAGACCAGGATCCTATAGCCAGCAGCCTCCCAGGCTAGTGGGCAGACTGGCCAGTACACAATTAGTCGTAATACAGGCAGAATGAAATAAATAGTGCTACAGGAGAGCAGAGGAAAAGGAAACTCATTTCAAGGTTATGGGGAGGTTGTGTGAGGGTTCACCAAGGGAGGTGGCGTTTGACCTGGGCCTCAAAGACTAAGCGAAGGGCTGGGAGACCACAGATGTAGGGGTGGGACGTACAAGGCTGAGATTTTCCAGCCAGGGAATGAGAAGATCCTCAGAACAATAGGAAGGCTGGGGGGCAGGGGCAGGTCCAAAGCCTGGAGATGGGTGGGCAGCGTGTGGCTAGGCGGAGATGCTGTGGGCCTTGATGGCGGCTGTGGGGATAGGGAAGGAAGAGAGAAGATGGACTCAAAGTAAATTTCAGACGTTCTGAAGGTCAACTCTGTAGGATCTGATGAATGATTAGATGTGAGGGTTGAAAGGGAAAAACTGAGTATGAACCCCTGGGTTTTAGCCTCGATGACTGGGTGAATAAGATGCCTTTACCCAAGGTGGGAAACACAGGGCCAGGATTGTTTTTGGTTGTGTGTGTATGTGTGTGTGTTTTATTGGGAGTGGGAGGAGGTTGGTAGTAAATTGAGATTTTTTTTTTTCGAGACAGAGTCTCACTCTGTTGCCTGGGCTAGAGTGCCATGGCGTCAGCCTAGCTCACAGTAACCTCAAACTCCTGGGCTCCAGTGATCCTTCTGCCTCAGCCTCCCGAGTAGCTGGGACTACAGGCATGCGCCACCATGCCCGGCTCATTTTATCTATATATATTAGTTGGCCAATTAATTTCTTTCTATTTATAGTAGAGACGGGGGTCTCGCTCAGGTTGATTTCGAACTCCTGAGCTCAAAGGATCCACCCGCCTCGGCATCCCAGAGAGCTAGGATTACAGGTGTGAGCCACCGTGCCTGGCCAGTTTTCTATTTTTAGTAGAGATGGGGTCTTGCTGTTGCTGTCTTGCTGTTGCTCGGCCTCTCAGAGTGTGAGCCACCATGCCTGTCTGTAAGTTGAGATTTTGATCACACTGGGTTTGAGATTCCATTGAAACCCCCATATAGTGGACCATGCAACATGGCATAGCAGAAAGAATACCTGAACTTGAGTCTCTAGTCATAGATCTGCCATGAAAACTTGGGCAAGCCTACCTTTTGGAGCTTCACCTAAAACATGGGTTCATATTCTGTCCTGACTTTCTTAGGACAGACTTGTTGGGAAGGTCAGATGAGAAAATGAATATGAAAGAGCAAATATTGATCCCAGATGTCACCATATATACTACGCAGTTAGAATTTCAGATCTGAGGCTTAGAAGAGAGATGAAGTATCAATTTAAAAGTCATCTGCAAAGAGCTCCTAGCTAAAGCTCTGGCAATGGATAAGGTCTCTTGGGAAAATAGAGTGAAGAGAGAAGAGGACAAAAAATGGTACCTTGGAGAATGTCCCCAGGTAACCAGAGAGAGACTGAGACTAAGAGATCAGAGAAGTAGGAGGAGCCACAGATCTGCCCACATGAGGTCTTTTTTTTTCCCCGCTGTCACCCAGGCTGGAGTGCAGTGGTGTGATCATAGCTCACTGCACCTTGAACTCCTGGAATCACACGAAGCAATCCTCCCACATCAGCCTCCTGAGTAGCTGCTATTTAAAATTTTTTTTTTTAGAAAGATATCTTACTATGTTGCCCAGGCTGGCCTTGAACTGTTCTCAAGTAATCCTCCTGCCTCAGGCCTCCCAAAGTGCTGGGATCACAGACAGGCAAGAGTCACTGTGCCTGGCCCAAGATGAAGTCTTAAATTGAAGCCTTCTCCTATCCGCAACAGGGCCCAAAGCCATCCTTCTCCTCTTACCCCCTTCATCTGTTGGAACGGGGAAGGCCTGATGTCATTTGTTCAACTAGATTTCTACTCTGTGTCCAGCCTTGTGCTAGTAGTCACTATGGATACAAAGATGAATAAGAATCTGCTCTTGAGAAGTCTCTGGTCTGATAGGGAAGACCAGGGTTGGGACTAAGGTGAGACAATCGAGGCACCTAGCATGCAGAATGTAAGAAGGCGGTTGCTCTTGGGGTCGCACAAATACAGGGTAGGCATTCGGACAACATGGAGAGCAAGTACTCCTTACATTTTGCATTCTGGGTGCCTTGATTGCCTCACCCTAGTCCTGACCCTGAGAAAGACTCACATGCCAATAAAATAGCCAAGGTAGAATGTAATCGTTTCTCATTCTCCCCCAGGAAATCAAGAAAGCCCTCAGGTGACATGGGAGCTGCATTTTCATGAAGAGTGGGCCAGTTTCTCAGGCAGAGCAGGGGTGCAAGAATCAGTGTGAAGAAAGGAATGCAGGTGTAACAACACTAATGTCTGCGGGAAAGGGTGGTTAAGCTGCAAAAGAGGTGGCGAGGACACACATAGTGGGAAGGATGAGGGTGGTGGGGGGTGTTGCTGGGACAATAGAGATCGAATAGTATAGGCGGGTGCGGTGGCTCACTCCTGTAATCCTAACACTCTGGGAGGCTGAGGTGGGAGGATCACTCAAGGTTAAGAGTTCAAGACCAGCCTGAGCAAGAGCAAGACCCCGTCTCTACTAAAAATAGAAAGAAATTAATTGGCCAACTAATATATATAGAAAAAATTAGCCCGGCATGGTGGCGCACGCCTGTAGTCCCAGCTACTCAGGAGGCTGAGGCAGGAGGATTGCTTGAGCCCAGGAGTTTGAGGTTGCTGTGAGCTAGGCTGATGCCACGGCACTCACTCTAGCCTGGACAACAAAGTGAGATTCTGTCTCAAAAAAAAAAAAAAAAGAATTGTAAAAGGCACTGAATGCCTTGCCATGCCACGCCCTGCTAGGGTGACCAACCATCTCGTTTTGGCCAGGACTTTGCCAGTTTTAGCAATGAAAGTTCAGCATCCTGAGAAACCCCCGAGTCCTGGCAAGCTGGGATGGCCACGCTTTATCCTAGAGAGTATTCCTATCCTACTTTATCCTGGAAGCAGTGGGAAACCGTGAAGGACTTTCACAAAGAATTGGCAGGATACACTTCATGTGTTACGGCACCTGTAGCAGGTCTGGGAAGATGTAGAATTGGATGCTGAGGAAACCCAGGAGGCCGGTTGCAGGCAAGAAGTATGGCCCAGAAGCGGTTAGTGCTTGCTTTGCCTTTGGGATCTGGCAGAATTAAATTCCAGTTCCCTGGCTCAGCCTGTTCTTTCCTAGCTCTGTGGCCTGGGCAAGTTACTTAACCTACATGTGCCTCAGTTTCATCATCTGTAAAATGGGAACAATATGGTGCTTCCCCACTGAAGGCAGGATGAAGGAGATGATGTTTAGCACAGTGCTTTAGTTAGCTCTTCTGGACGTTATCAGTTGGATTGTGGCAAGGCCTGAAGGGAGGCAGTGGCAACAATGGGAATGCCCAGGAGGAAAGAAGTGAGAAGAGGAATTACCAGACCCCTTTGTAGGTTAATTGTATTTTAGTGCCGATGAGTTCCACTCCATGTTCATTCTCTCAGATATCTGCATTTCAAGACATTTATCTCTAGTTGAGGAAAGAAAGGCTTTGTCCTTGGAAGGGAAGCTGGAGCAGGAACAGAAAGGGGCAAGAAGAGACTCCTGGAGGCCGGGCGCGGTGGCTCATGCCTGTAATCCTAGCACTCTGGGAGGCCGAGGTAGGCAGATTGCTCGAAGTCAGGAGTTCAAAACCAGCCTGAGCAAGAGCGAGACCCCATCTCTACTATAAATAGAAAGAAATTAATTGGCCAACTAATATATATAAAAATGAGCCGGGCATGGTGGTGCATGCCTGTAGTCCCAGCTACTCGGGAGGCTGAGGCAGGAGGCTCGCTTGAGCCCAGGAGTTTGAGGTTGCTGTGAGCTAGGCTGACGCCACGGCACTCTAGCCCAGGTAACAGAGTGAGACTCTGTCTAAAAAAAAAAAGAGACTGCTGGAAAACAAGGTGTGCGTTTGGGACTCCTAAGGTTAAGGGGGACAAAGGGCCTTTGGAGGGGAGAGAATTCTGAATATAACTTGTCTCTCCTTATCTTCCCTGCTCTCCCCAAATTGCCTTGCTTCCCAGAGAGACAATTTCTGGATCCTTCTCCTGGGAGGGGCTCTCTGCCCCCCAGACCACCCTTCCCTGCCCATCTGAGCCCCTTCCTCAACTTTCCTCATTTCTCTCCCTATACCTTAGGGGTCCCAAATGCACATTTTGTTTTCCAGCAGATTAGTATTTAGGGATATCTTATATAATAATGAGCTCCTTACCCTCTATCCTGAAACACTTTCTTTAAAAAAAAAAAATATATATATATATATATATATTTTTTTTTTTTTTTGAGACAGAGTCTCGCTTTGTCGCCCAGGCTAGAGTGAGTGCCGTGGCGTCAGCCTAGCTCACAGCAACCTTACACTCCTGGGCTCAAGCAATCCTGCTGCCTCAGCCTCCCGAGTAGCTGGGACTACAGGCACGTCCCACCATATCCAGCTAATTTTTTCTATGTGTATTAGTTGGCCAATTAATTTCTTTCTATTTATAGTAGAGACAGGGTCTGGCTCTTGCTCAGGCTGGTTTCGAACTCCCGACCTTGAGCAATCTCGCCCGCCTCGGCCTCCCAGAGTGCTAGGATTACAGGCATGAGCCATCGTGCCCAGCCAAAAAAAAATTTTTTTTTAGTAGAGACAGATCTCGCTGTTGCTCAGGCTGGTCTCGAACTCCTGAGCTCAAACAATCCTCCTGCTTCTGCCTCCCAGAGTGCTAGGATTACAGGCGTGAGCCACCACACCTGGCCATAAAACACTTTCTAAGGCAGCATGGAGTGGTTACTTTGGAAGAAAGGAAACAGCACAGGTTTTGAATTTTGATAGGCCTAGGTTTTAATTCTAGCTCTGCTGTGCAAACTTCGGACATATTACTTAACCTCTCTGAGCCTCTATTTCCTCATCTACAAGTATGGGGATAATAATAGCTACCTACCTTGCCAGTACTGAGATTATGTACATTAGTGCTTAATTTAGCACCAAATCTGGCACATACTGGGTGCTCCATAAACAGTCTCCTTTCCTTTCATATACCTAAGTAATTTCTAAGTCTGGTAATAAAGTTTCAGACTATATTTTGAATGTGACTCTTCCTTATCATTACAACTACATTAAGAATTAAGATCCTTGGCCGGGCGCAGTGGCTCACACCTGTAATCCTAGCACTCGGGGAGGCCGAGGCAGGCGGATTGCTGAAGGTCAGGAGTTCGAGACCAGCCTGAGCAAGAGCGAGACCCCGTCTCTACTAAAAATAGAAAGAAATTAATTGGCCAACTAAAAATATATAGAAAAAATTAGCCGGGCATGGTGGCACATGCCTGTAGTCCCAGCTACTTGGGAGGCTGAGGCAGCAGGATTGCTTGAGCCCAGGAGTTTGAGGTTGCTGTGAGCTAGGCTGACACCGCGGCACTCTAGCCCAGACAGCACTCTAGCCCAGGCAACAGAGCCAAACTCTGTCTAAAAAAAACAAAAAAAAAAAATACATTAAGAATTAAGATCCTTATCCAAGCAGGAAGTATTTGAGATTGTGCAAAAAAAAAAAAAAAAAGAGAGAGAGAAAAGAAAAACATAAAAGAAAAAATATAAAATTAAAAAGAAAAAAGAAAAAAAAATTAAGATCCTTCCCTAACAGTCATTCTGTTACATATATAAGAATGTGGTCATATGTGGCAATACATATGCATGAAAACATACAGACTAGCTTGCTTAAGCACACACAGTTGACAAGTAGTCAGTCAAGAAAGCATATTAATTAGGTGAGACAAAGAGTTTAGCCCAGTGTTTGAGAGAGTTGCTGAATAGCTGGAGGGAAGGCAAAGAGGCTGCGACAAAATAACAGCAGACAGTTGCATAGAGCTTGCTATTGACCAGGCCTGTTCTTTTTTTTTTTTGAGATAGGGTCTTGATGTGCCACCCTGGATAGAGTGCAGTGGTGTCAGCCTAGCTCACAGTAACCTCAAGCTCCTGGGCTCAGGCGATCCTTCTGCTTCAGCCTCCGGAGCAGCTGGGACTCTAAGCGTGCACCACCACGCCCTGCTAATTTTTCCTATGTTTACTAGAGATGAGGTCTCACTCTGGCTCAGGCTGGTCTTGAACTCCTGACCTCAAGAGATCCTTCCACCTTGGCCTCCCAGAGTGCCAGGATTACAGGCATGAGCCACCATGCCCTGCCCAGAATAAGCTTCTAAACACACAAGTTTGAAGGTGTCACTCCTGTCATGTCTCTGTCTATATATATATATTCTTTTGCATGATTTATTTCTGACCTCCCCCCAGAATCCTCCCCTCCTTTCTCGCCTTGACACCGTAGGTTCAGCACGGCCTAGTCCAGGAATCGGGGGGAGCCCAGCTTGGTAGGGTCACACAGCACCTTTTCTATCACAGGTCAGGTCTGGGATTTCGGTGTCGCAAAATGAGTAAACGGAGCAAGCATTTTCCTCTAGCCCCCACCGCGCGCCCAGGCTATCTGACTGAGCATCTGAACCAGCTCGTGGTTGCCATGCCAATTCTCTATGGATACTACAGCTCGCTTTGCAATCCCAACTCTGCTGCCTGGGGCCTTGACTACTCTCTAGCTCAGCCAGCCCCCTCATCCAGGAGCTGCCTCTGTCCCTTTGCCCCCAGCTTCTGGCATCCCTGCACACAGACACCTGAAAGACGAGAGATGTCCCTAAAAGCACCAGTATCACAAGAGACAGTGTGCAAGAACCTCCTGCTACGAGGCCTTTTCTGCCCTCAGATCAGACCCCTGGAATATTGACCCTTAAATGGATTTTGCTCAAGTTTGCAACGCCTCTTGGACTTTGCTGTTTGGACTGCTGTCCACTCCCCGGGAAGCAAACTCTGTTACTGCCAAGTTCTTTCCACCGGCTTCGGCCTCGCTGAACCAGCCTCACTCCTTTCAGACTCATTAAGAGTTCCGGCATGCCTCAAGGCTATGGTCTCAGTGCTTACGATACTATCTTGCCTTTCTTTACAGCTCACAATCCACTTTTGAGCACATCTTGGAGTCTCACAAAAGCTCCGTGAAAGAGGTCGAGAGGTCGTATCTTAGAGATGAGGAAACTGAGACCGAGAGAGTGTCAATATCATGTGTCCAGGGGTCAGAGGTAATCAATAGAAAACTAGGTCTCCTCATTCCGATGCCCTCTTCACTACCCCGGTTGCTCAGAAATTTGGGTGGCTACTATGTGACACATACTAAGTCCTACTTGCCTCAGTGTCTCTCCTTTATACTCTTGTGACACAGCCTCAAATTTTAGAAAAAAGTCAGCCCTGGGGTCAGCCTGACTCGCGCCCCCCCAATTCCCCTGAGACACTGTGTCTACCAGCTCCCCTCGAGGTTTCCGGGCCTGTTCCTACCTGGTTTACTGGACACAAGAGTCACACGTCCCCCCTTGGGCTATAACACCAGCCTGATGGCTTTCTTGTCCCACCACTGCCCCCTGGAGAGGAAAGCCTTGACCTGGAGTTGGAGCCTCTTTCCAAGGCGGATTGGGAGGATATTTTGAAGAGAAACTAAATTTCTTAGGTGATGATAGGGTTAGCGTTCCTCAACGTGGGGAGAGCATGAAGTTCCTTCATGGACCAGGATGGAATTTTTAGAAGAAAATATTTATTTTGGTGGCCTTTTGGACGGACGAGGGATGCTATGTGTTTGTTGTATCGCTGTGGGTGAAGGGGGTGGATTTCAATATAAAGGAATCTCTCCCACCATGACGGGGGATGTGGACCTCTGCTCTGACAGACTATTTTTCTTTTTTTCTGAGGCAGAGTCTCACTGTGCCACCCTGGCTAGAGTGCCGTGGCGTCAGCCTAGCTCACAGCAACCTCAAACTCCTGGGCTCAAGCGATCCTCCCGCCTCAGCCTCCCGAGTAGCTGGGACTACAGGCATGCGCCACCAGGCCTGGCTATTTTTTCTATATATTTTTAGTTGGCCAATTCATTTCTTTTCTATTTTTTAGTAGAAACGGGGGTGCGGGGGGAGGTCTCACTCTTGCTCAGAGCTGGTTTCGAACTCTTGACCTTGAGCGATCCTCCCGCCTCAGCCTCCCAAAGTGCTGGGAGTACAGGCGTGAGCCACCGCGCCCGGCTTCCTCTGACCAGAGTATGATGCCAGTTTCTAAGGGGAGAGGAAATTTCTTCAAGGGAAGGAATGCTTCTCTTTTAAGAGAGGGGAAGCTCTCTCTCGGGAGTTGCTAAGTGTGGTGAAAAGGAATACTTACTCTTCCTTTTCTTTTCTAACGAAGAAATCTCCTTGAATGAGGAAACCTTCCCTGCCTTCTCTGTGAAGGGGAACAACTGTTTCAGGGGAGACCGATTCTGATAAGATTATGGCTGATTTTCTCCTCCTTCCTGATACGCAGCGCTTCCCACATGGAGTCTGCGTACTCTGAGAGGCAATAGCGAGTAATTTCTCCTGCTAGAAGGTGAGGGAGCTGAGGAGGGACACTAGCCATGGGGGAAACTTTTCCTCTGAGGGGCCGTTGGTGAGGACGGTGACTCTGAGAGGAGGAAACGCCTGTGAGGCTGGGGAAGCCTTTCAGGAATCCCAGGAGCACAGAGTGGTGAAGGGAGCTTTAGAGAGGGGCTAGGCTCACGCCTGTAAACCTAGCACTCTGGGAGGCCGAGGTGGGCAGATTGCTCAAGGTCAGGAGTTCGAAACCATCCTGAGCAAGAGCGAGACCCCGTCTCTACTATAAATAGAAAGAAATTAATTGGCCAACTAATACATATGTAAAAAATTAGCCGGGCATGGTGGCGCATGCCTGTAGTCCCAGCTACTCGGGAGGCTGAGGCAGGAGGATCCCTTGAGCCCAGGAGTTGGAGGTTGCTGTGAGCTAGGCTGACGCCACGGCACTCACTCTAGCCTGGGCAACAAAGTGAGACTCTGTCTCAAAAAAATAAAATAAATAAATAAATAAAAATATAGAGAGGGGCCAGGCCAGCCCTTGTTTGTTCACAGGGAAACTGAGGCTCAGGGAAGGAAAAGATTTGCTAATATGTGACAGAGCCGGAATGCGAGCCCAGCCTTTTAAGGTCCCAGCCCAGGATTTTCCCACCACAGCTGACAGGGGACGGTGATGCTGGCGAGGAAACTGCTGCTGGGACATGTGTGACCCGTGGTACAGGCATCTCTAGGGCGAGGGACATTGGTTCCTGAGAGAAGGACACTGGGAAGGAGGATGGAATTTGGGGGTATGTCCAGAGGAAAGGGTGATGGCTTTGAGTCACTGTGGGACCCCATGGTTGGATTGTGGGGCATCAGTTTGCAGGGAACACCGAGTTTCAAGGGAGTAAGGGAACAGGTCTCTCAGGAGCACGGAGACGGCTCTTGCTAAGGTACCCAGGGGTTGTGTGCCACTCTCCAGGATGTGAGAAATTTCTCTACCATTCCCTGTCTCTCCAGAAGGAGTTGTCATTTTAATTTCTTTAAAATCAGAGGAAGGGGTTATGTGAATTAGATCCAATAAAGCTGTTATTAGAAAATGAAAAAAGAAAAAACAAAACAAAACAAAACCAAGAAGCACAACCAAAAACCAGGACAGAGTGGCTCGGCCCGGCTTTGCTGGGCCTGGAGCGCACTGGTTCCTCATCTGCAGCTGCAGCTACCCAAGTCACTATTTGTCTTGCCCCGTTCCTTTCTCAATCAGCAAAAAGTCAAGGCCGGCTCATCCACGGGGAGGTCAGAGGTTGCGGGAGAAAGAACTTGACAAACACACAAGCCACCTCTTCATTTACTGTAAAATCCTGTTTAATGTGTAACATTTCAGGCAGAGAGAGGCCTTGGGGACTGGAGGCAGAGGCAGCCCTGACCAACCCCCACTCCAACTTATCTGCCTGCTTCGCCCTCCCGAAGTCCCTCGCCCCACACTCGTCCTCCTTCTCCTTGTGGCCGGCAAGGCTGTTCCTCCTTTTCTTGCGCTGGCCACCCTCCTCCTCCACCCGCACGGCAGGGCACCCCCACTCCACTTGCCCACGTCCCTCCCCACTGGCGCGACTGCAGACATAGGGCACCTGACAGCACGGGTTAAGATTAGTTTCATAATTGGAGATGCTGTCAGAGCATCCCACCTCTGTCCCCAGTGGCCCCAGGGAGGGGGAGAGGGAAGAGGAAGGGGTACAGGCGACAAGAGCTGCCCACACCCTCGATGACCTTGAGCACTGGCTTCGGTGGCCTCCAGCTCCCTCCTCAGCCAGAAGGCCCTGGGAGGAAGGGAAGCAGGGAGGGGAGGAAGGTTGGGGCGAGTCATCCCTAGCAGGCAGAGGCCTGTGCGCCTGCGGCAGGGGAGAAGGAGGGGCTCGCCGGGGCAGGGGCAGGGCTGGGACGGGACGTTGCCTGGCAGGTGGCATCAGCAGGCCGAGCAGCGGTCGCTCTTCTCAGCCAGCCCGGCCCCGGAGCCGGGGCTGCGGCGCAGTATGTCCTTCAGGGAGCCATCCTGCTCGCTCAGCAGCTTGTTGATCTCGTTTTGCTTGTACTCGGGCGACAGGCGGTGGCCGAAGCCGGAGCCCTTGCGCGAGGGCGGATTGGAGCGGCGCTGGGCCCGGCGGGCGCAGGCGCGGATGATGAGGTACACCACCTCGGCCACGTTGAGGATGATGCAGATGCCCGAGGCGGCCAGCATGAAGACGGTGAAGACGGTTTTCTCGGTCGGGCGCGACACGAAGCAGTCCACCGTGTTGGGGCAGGGGTAGGCCTCGCACTTGACCAGCCGCACCATGGCGTAGCCGGGGTAGAGCAGGTAAAAGACGTACATGAAGACGGCCTCGAACAGCAGCCGGAACACCACGCTGATGACATACGTCCACCACAGTGTCCCTGAGATGTGGACCTTGTGCCTCTTCACCTCCTCCAGGTGTAGTGGGTCCCCGTGGCCCTCGAGCCGCAGCATTTTCTTCTCGATGTGCTGCTGGTGCGCCACGTGCATGGCCACGAGCAGAGCTGGGGTAGAAACTAGGATGAGCTGCAGGGACCACAGGCGCACGTGGGAAATGGGGAAGAAGTGGTCATAGCACACGCTGTTGCAGCCGGGCTGGAGGGTGTTGCAGATGAAGGACGATTTCTCGTCACCCCACACGCTCTCTGCAGCCACCACCAGCACCATGATCCTGAAGATGAAGATGACCGACAGCCATACGCGGCCAATGGCGGTGGAATGCCGGTTCACGCCACTGAGCAAGGTGTACAGACCTGTCCAGTTCATCCTGCCTCATTCACACCTGCAAGGCACGAGCCACCAAGGAAGCCATCAGAAAGCTGCGGCAGGAAGCCGGGCACCGTGGCGCCGCCCGCCCCAGCCCCCACCTCTTGCAAGAGCCAGTGGCAGGGAAGGAAGGACGGTCACAGCTCTCCTGCTCGCCCCATCTCCCTCGCCAGCCCCTCCTCCTCCTCACTCCCTTGACTTGACCTCCTCGAGCCCCAGCCCCCTCTTCGCTTTCATCCAACATTCTTTCCTCTCCAGCCCCTTTCTTTGGCAACCCCATGTTGTCCCGCCGTCACCAGTCCGTCGGGCTGCCCGCCCCCCAGCTGCTCAACACTCCACCCGGGACAACCCGACAGAGCCCTGTTACCTTGGGGAGCGCCTATCCCTGAGGCCACCCAGACAGGTCCCCTATGGTCTCATGTCTGCGCAGAGGGAGTGGTCCCTGGGTCCGCGCCTGCGTCCCAATTCATCGCCGCCCGGTGCTGGGGAGTCATATGCTGCTTTATACCCAGTGTCCGCACAATGGGACCTTTGTGGGCCTCTGAACAACGCCCTTTAGAATTCAGATCAAACGCCCTGACTTCCGCCCACCCTACACACAGAGCACTTGTGTCCCAGCGCCGGACACCCAGCCTGCACCCACCTGTTCTGTGCCCGCCCGGTCCATCGCCGCACCCGCCACATAGCCCCACCAGAAGAATGGCTGCGGGGGAGGGAGATGAAACGCAGGCAGGTGCATGTAAGAGGGGACCCCAGGGGACCAGGAGGCTCTGGACTGAGATCCTCCCCCGTAGCCCAATCAGAAACTTAGGGTCAGCAGGATTTTTCCCAGGCTTCAATCCCCTCCAGGGTTTGGGAGAGCTAGAGGGGAGGAAAGGGAGGTCCTATTTATCAAGCCAAGCACTGTGCTAAGCATTTTCCCATACATTCTTTCTTTTGACCCATTTAGCAAGTCTGCGACCCCATTTTCCAGATGAGGAGGCTGAAGCTCAGATAAGTAACTCACTCCGGGTCCCACAGCTATAAAGTGGCAGGGTGGGATGAAATGCAAAAGTATCTGAAGCAGAAGTCTAGGCTCCTTCCACAGCACACTCCTTGTGTTTTTGCAGATAGTGGCAGCAAAAAAGCAAAGGCTAGCCATTCAACAAAATAAATAAATAAATAAAAGCAAAGGCTGATGTTACTCATAAAAGCACACGAAGCATGGAAGCTGTCGACCTGTGAGCACATCCCAACTCCAGCGTCATGGAGCAAACCCTGACCGACCCTCTTTGAGTTACAACAAGCCAGACGGAGAAAGCAAAAGGTCACAGGCAGACAGAAGGTTAGAGACAGAACAGGTAAGAGTCACATAGCTTTGGGTTTAAAGCCTGCTTTTTCACCTAATACTACCTTGGGGTAGTTACTGAACTTCTCTGAGCCTGCTTGCTCATCTATAAATAAGGCAAATACCCAATTGTCGTGAAATCCAATGAGGCAACCTGCAGAAGTTCTTAGCCCAGCTCCAGTTTCATAGTTGGTGATCAGGGGGATTAAGAACCTTCTCGGGAAGAGAAAATGTGTTGCTTTGGGGGACTGAATGGTCTGCTAAAGCCAAGATCTCTCTGTTCTTCCTCCCCAATGCTGTTGTTGGCCTATAGTGTCTGTCTGAGATAGAGCAGACGGCGCCGTTGCTGCCTGTCCTCACCTTCAAGTGCCTCCCGCTTTCACAAGCTTGTCAGTTGCTCTAGGGAAGAAATTCTCCTCTGTCCCTTAGGCAGGCAAAGAAGGCCTCTCCCCACCTTCCACCACTTCTGCCATTAAGCTGCAAGAGATCGTGCTAGAAGCAGGGAACTGGATGTGAGGAGAACATGCAGCCCTGCACCGCAAGAAACGCAGTGGTCCCTGGGGTCATTTCCTGACCCCGGGGCACGCTCCAGCAGGGCCAGTTGTTGTGGACAGAGTCCCATATTCAGTGCTGAGTGGTCCTCTCTGTTGTAGAGGGAAGGGGTAGGGTTAACAGCAACTGGAAAAATGGCAGAATGCGGTGAAAGAAGCTGGGGGAAGAAGGGACAGTCCACAGGTTACTCCTCTAAACAAGGTTTCTTCATTTAGCCAAAAAGGAAAAACAGCCTTGGTGAATTCATGTTGTGTGCCTAAACCAGCGTGGGGAAACAGCACCATGTCCTTTCTCCCAAGCCTGGGATTCTTTTTTCTTTTCTTTCTTTCTTTTTTTTTTTTTTTTTTTGAGACAGAGTCTCCCTCTGTTGCCAAGGCTACAGTACGGTGGCGTCAGCCTAGCTCACAGCAACCTCCAACTCCTGGCTTAAGCGATCCTTCTGCCTCAGCCACGAGAGTCCAGCTAATTTTTTCTATTTTTAGTAGAGACAGAGTCTTGCTCTTGCTCAGGCTGGTCTCGAACTCCTGAGCTGAAGCGATCCTCCAGCCTCAGCCTCCCAGAGTGCTAGGATTATAGGCGTCAGCCACCACGCACAGGCCCCGAAGCCTGGGATCCTAAAGGCAAAGCTGCTGCAATACCCACCACAGACAGCCATAAGGAAATGCTTGGAGGCTGGGCGTGGTGGTTCATGCCTGTAATCCTAGCACTCTGGGAGGCCGAGGCGGGAGGATTGCTCAAGGTCAGGAGTTCGAGACCAGCCTGAGCAAGAGCGAGACCCCGTCTCTACTATAATAGAAAGAAATTAATTGGCCGACTAATATATATAAAAAAAAAATTAGCCGGGCATGGTGGCACATGCCTGTAGTCCCAGCTACTCGGGAGGCTGAGGCAGGAGGATCACTTGAACCCAGGAGTTTGAGGTTGCTGTGAGTGAGGCTAACGCCACAGCACTCTAGCTCGGGCAACAGAGTGACACTCTGTCTCAAAAAAAAAAAAAAGAAAAGAAAAGAAAAGAAAAGAAATGCTTGGCCCGTGAAATGCGTTCCCCTCTGAAACAGGTGGGCTCGGAGAATGATTAAGTGCCAGCCTGTGCAGGCACACTCGCTCATGTAATCCTCAGAACAGCTCCTTGAGGTAGGTGTTGTTTTTATCCTCATGTCATGGATGAGGAAACTGAGGCAAAGAAAGGTGAAGGGACTTACCCAAGCGTCTCGCAGTGACAAAGCTGGGATCTGCGCCAGGTCAGGCTGACTCCAGAGCCCATACTCTTTCCTATAAGCTCCACTGCCTTGGACAGAATAATAACTTTTTTTCCCATGGGTATTTTTTAGGAACAGGGAGATTCAAAACTGGTCTGCCTTAGTTTCCTTTAGCCCTTTCTCCCCTTTCCTATCAATTGACAACTCCTTTCCTCGCCTTCCTCCCAGGCTTTTTCCACTGCCTCCTGGTTTGGTCTGTTTATCCTTTCCTTTCTTTCTTGGGCTGCTTCCTCAAACTCCAAAGCAAGGCCGGGCGCAGTGCCTCACGCCTGTAATCCTAGCACTCCAGGAGGCCGAGGTGGGAGGATTGCTCAAGGTCAGGAGTTCGAAACCAGCCTGAGCAAGAGCGAGACCCCCGTCTCTACTAAAATTAGAAAGAAATTAATTGGCCAACTAAAAATATACAGAAAAAATTAGCCGGGCATGGTGGCGCATGCCTGTAGTCCCAGCTACTCAGGAGGCTGAGGCAGGAGGATCACTTGAGCCCGGGAGATTGAGGTTGCTGTGAGCTAGGCTGATGCCACGGCACTCTAGCCCAGGAAACAAAGTGAGACTCTGAGTAAAACTCTAAAAAACTATAAAAAAACAAAAAACTTCAAAGCAAACCTTAGCTGTTCTCTTCTGTCTGCCTCTCAGGGGTGCACCACAGACATTCTGCCACCCCTGAGTCTCTCGGTTCTTGTAGCTCCCCACCTCTTACCTTCCTGAGCCTTCTGGGACAGAGCCAGTAGCTCCCTCTGGGGCCTCTAAGGACCCTTGTGTGGCCGCTGGGATCTGAATTTTTGCTTTCCCCTTTGGAAGGAGAACTGATCCCTGTGTCAACATCAATACCTCAAGGGTTTCATTTAAAAAACATCCAGGGGAATGACCTGATTTTGAAATCCAAATTGTTTTGGCGACTTTAGGTTAAAGTCCAGGTATCGATAGGCGCTGTGTTGCTTCAGGCATGTTGGGCTCTCGTGTTTAATTAGACAAGGTTTCTCTGGCCTTGTCAGGCTTTGGCCCTTTCCTCAGATTCAGGTTTTCCCCAGCACGCAAGCGCAGTACAAAATCAGGAGATCTCACATAGTCCTTACGACAGTCCTGTCATATTATCCCCATTTTTCAGACAAGTTGAGGCTCAGAGAAGTTAAGTGACTTGCCTCAACAGCAAATTGCACTGCTGCTGCTGAGTGGTGGATCAAGTTTCAAATTCATTTTCCTCTGACCTTAAGGCCTTTGTACGTAGCACTGTGTTTGGCAGCCTCTCTTCTTGTGAGGGCTTTGCATTCTAAGCGAGACCAGGCCTACTACTCAAAACCCTGTCCTCATCCCTGCGCGTGCGCCTGCACGTTCATCAGGCCTGTCTCTCTCTGCCTCCACGCTCTCCCTGCCCTGTCTCCAACTACGGGAAAATCCTCGATTTTTGTGGCGGCTTTGGGGACAAGGGCCTGGCTGGGCGAGGTTACATTGAGCCTCAGACTCATGTTCCCGCCCCCCTTTCACAGGAAACTTCTGGTCAAGAAGGGACATGGGGCTTTCTTTGAGATTTTCTTCTGAATTTATTTATTTATTTATTTGAGACAGAGTCTCACTTTATTGCCCAGGCTAGAGTGAGTGCCGTGGCGTCAGCCTAGCTCACAGCAACCTCAAACTCCTGGGCTCAAGCAATCCTGCTGCCTCAGCCTCCCAAGTAGCTGGGACTACAGGCATGCGCCACCATGCCCGGCTAATTTTTTTTCTATGTATTTTTAGTTGGCCAATTAATTTCTTTCTATTTTTGGTAGAGACGGGGTCTCGCTCTTGCTCAGGCTGATTTTGAACTCCTGACCTTCAGCAATCCACCCACCTCAGCCTCCCAGAGTGCTAGGATTACAGGCATGAGCCACCGCACCCGGCCAAATTTTCTTCTGAATTTCTGGCTACCTTCATCAGTTTGGTGTGGCTAAGGCCAAACTCCTCTGGCCCTCTTCCTCCTCCCCTGCTTCTCTGCCCTGCCTCCATTGCCTTCTCCATTGCCATGCTAAGTCCTTATCTACACTCCTCTCCCTTAAAACCCTTCTTGTCTATGCTCTCCTCTCCTTATCTCATTTTCTAAGTCCACACGTTCTTCTGTGCCATTCCCAACAGCTGGGACAACTTTCAGACAGCTGCCTCCGCCCTGCGGTTCTATGGTATCGTAGTCACTAGACTTAGCCTGTCCACCCTGCCGTACGTATTCTGTGGACAGGATTAGGTCAGATCCAGTCTAGCTCATTTCAATTTTCTCATTCCCTCTCTCTGCCATTGTCTATTTTTTTTTTTTTTTTCCAAGACGGGGTCTCAATGTGTCGCCCAGGCTGGCCTCGAACTCCTGGGCTCAAGTGATCCTCCCACCTCAGACTCACTGCTGTGGTCTTTTCATAGAACCGTTGATGCCAGCTCCCTTACCCATTGTTTGGACTATACCCCCCATCCTCCTCCATTGCCCATCTGACTTCCTGTTGCTCTTTACTGGGGCTTACTATAATGGTCACCATTTATGAAATGCCTACTATGTTCTAGGAGCTGGACGTTCATGAACTCTCATGTTTGCAACGACCGTGTGAGCCACGAGCTATTATCTTCAATTCACAGATGAAGCTATGGAGGCTCAAAGAAGCTGAGTAACTCATTACACAGATGTTAGGTAAGTGCTGGAGCTCAGATGAGGCATCATTTTGGCCCCTCACCCAAGCCTGGGGCCCTTCTCCATTGCCATGCTACGTCCTTATCTACACTCCTCTCCCTTGAAACCCTTCTTGTCTATGCTCTCCTCTCCTTATCTCCTTTCTAAGTCCACACGTTCTTTTGTGCCATTCCCAACAGCTGGAACAACTTTCAGACAGCTGGAGGACCACTCATCCTTTAGATATCTAATCCATCAGCCACCCAAGCTCAGCTTGAGTCTGCCTGCCTTCCTCAAGAAAATGGAAACGGGTGCCACCAAGTCCTCAGCCCTGTTGGCTGGGCTTCTGCCGCCGGCTCGCGCCATATTCCCCCCATAGTCCCGCGCTGGGTGCACGCCTGGTTCGCCTTGTGATCAGGAAAGGAAAACGGTACTGGGCTGTGCCCCACCATCCCACCAAACCCTAACCCTGTGTGGCGGGACATGTCTCGGAGAGACCAAGTTGGTCACTTTTGCACCTGCGGGGTCCCTCAAGTCTACCTGGGGACCTGGCCCTATGGGGATTAGGGGGATCCTCGGCTGTGGAAGAAAGAGCTAGAGGAGGTGCCGCTTTGAGCCTGGGGAGAGGACAAGAGTTGGGGGCTGCAGGGAGAAGCTAAGCCAAGCCTGGTGCCCGGCAGCAGCGGCCTCACCCCAGCTCCGAGGGAAGCATGGAAGGGACCTAAGGGGCCAAATGCTGAGGTCAAGAGGAGGCAAGACCCGGGCCTCTCCGGGCCCCCATTTCTGGCCCCCTATGCCACATCAGCCCTCCCTGGCCCACCTCCCTCCGTCCCCGGTCTCCTCACCTCCCCGACACTGCCACACCTGGCTGCTGCTGCCCTTTCCCAGGGAACGTCTGCAGGCGTGTCTGCCCTATGCCACCAGGTACTGTCAGCCCAGCCCAGGGGAGGGACAACGAGCCCAGGGCCGGAGCCAGAAATGGCCCACAGCCCAAGAGGAACCAGACAAACATTAACCAGCCCCACCTCCTCCCACACGGAATCATTAAACAAGATTGGTCCCCTGAGCTCCCAATGGGTTTGGAGAGACAGGTCACATACCCTGGAGTCACTGCCCTGTCCCAGAGGAAGACAGGCATCATTGTCACCCACATGTCCGTGTTTAGTCTATCTGGGAAATGCACTGGTCCTGGGCTCCCCACCATTCCTCAGCGTCCCCCCACCCCCCGCTGTCCCCGGCAAGCTGCAGAGAGGGGTCCCGCACGGGGCGCCACCCTGGCCATCCCTTTAGTTCTCAGCCTCTACAACTATATGCCGATGGGGAGGCAAAGCCATGGGGATTCCTCCTGGCACCTGAGGTCAAAGTGGGAGCCGGCGGTGCTTCCCACCCATATGGCACTACCAACGTGCCCTGTGGCCAGCTGCTTATCGTGCATGTCCCGTGTGGCTGGGGACAGACCAGAGTATTTCCAATCCCATCCCAGAACCCTAAAACCTTCTCGGAAATTGCCTTCTACCCTCGAGGCCAACACAGTTGAACTGCAAAGTGTATCATGTGCAGCCATGATTCTTGGAAATCATTAAGGTAAACAAAGAATGTCAACCATTAACTGAGCGATCATTCTAGTATCAAGATCTCCACCACCAAGGGCGTACCTGAAGACCCTACTAGTTCTGCGGCCTGAGTGGCAGCACAGAAATCAGTGAAGTCAGCAGACACCGGTCCCCTGCCTTCCGTTCTTCACCTCGGCTCGAGCTCACTGCCAGAACGAGAGCCAGGGCCTTAGTTTCCCTGGCCTAGCCTGGGCATGTGGATATGTCATGTTGCTACTGGACACCTGCTAGGAAGCCGGGACAGGGCTACATGCGGGGGTAGGTGACAGAGGAGGAGAAAACATCCCAACTGTTCTTAAGGGATTTATCAACTTCCTGAGGAGCAAAGACCAAGACTCAAGAAATTGCCATGGAAAATACCAGTGTATGTTCAATTACGTGGTTCTACCTTGGACTGCTGAGGGAGTTCAAAGAAGGGGAAAACGAGAGTAAACCGAAGTAATCAGGGAAGGCTTCCTAGAGGAGGTGAGGTTTGAGTGGAGAAGTAAAGGATGGGGAGGAGATGGGAAAAGGAAAGGTAGGCCTAGCATTCCAGGCAGGAGAGGCCCCAGCAGGAATGAGTCCTGCAAGGAGGCAGGACTGTGTTGGGTGGCTGTGAAAGAAACTGTCCCTCAGCTAACAGGCTCAGAGTATGGAGGACATTTAAAGCCAGATAGGGCACGCCACTGTGCTCTAGCCACCGCGACAGAGCGACACTGTCTCAAACATAAATACGTAAATAAATAAATAAAGCCGGCCAGAGAGGGAATTCCTCCAGTGAGTGTGTGGTAAACTTGGCGTAAGGCAAAACGGAGCTAGACTCCGTGGCGGGAGGGCCAGGCTGAATGCCATTCTTTGGTATTTCGTGATTCCTGCTGCGAGCACAGGTTGGAGCGCGTAAAGAGGACTAGCATTTCTTGAGTACTTAAGCATGAAAGGCAACGTTCAAAGTGTTTTGCAAGTATCACTTTGTTTGATCCTCGAAATAACCCCGTGAAGCAGGAACTATTCATACGCCCGTGGTACAGGGGCACCAAGGCACGCAGAGGCTCAGTGAGGTAACTGAGATCACCAGGCTAGTAAGTATGAATAACAAAGCTGGATTTGAACTCAGGTAATCGGGCTCCAGAACTTGTCCACTTGACCACTCCATCACAGTCGATGCGCTCCACAAGTCCCATTGAGAAACTGAGTAAGAGGTGGTCCCTGGCCTGGCGCGGTGGCTCACGCCTGTAATCCTAGCACTCTGGGAGGCCGAGGCGGGAGGATTGCTCGAGGTCGAGAGTTTGAGACCAGCCTGAGCAAGAGCGAGACCCCGTCTCTACTCAAAATAGAAAGAAATTAATTGGCCAACTAAAAATATATGGAAAAAATTAGCCGGGCATGGGGGTGCATGCCTGTAGTCCCAGCTACTCGGGAGGCTGAGGCAGGAGGATCGCTTGAGCCCAGGAGTCTGAGGTTGCTGTGAGCTAGGCTGACGCCACGGCACTCTAGCCCGGGCAACACAGTGAGACTCTGTCTCAAAAACAAAAAAGAAGTGGTCCCTGACTCCAGAAGATTCTAAGCTAATCCGAGCGATGAGGAACTCACCTGAGTAACTGTAATGAGAGCGTGTCTCCCAAATGCCATGTGCAGATGCGAGGTGCTGGCAGGAGAAAAGGGTAAGTTTCATGGAAGAGGCACAGTTGGCCTTGGGTCATAAAGAATACGGAGGGGCCAAACATTCCTGGTGACAGGAAACTGTGACATGTGTTTAGCAAACGGTAGGCAGACCTGTTTGACCAGAAGAGAGAGCTCCTATAGCAGAGCTCGGGGAAGGGAGACTACAGGTCAGTATCAGCATGTACTCATTGTTCCTTGGAGTTCTGGCAGGATTTCTTTGGGGTGCTTGTAGTTCTGGGCTATGGGAAGTCTATTGGAGTAGTTTGCAGTTTTATAAAATATACTGTCACTAGAACCAACTTGTCTGCTGCCTGTTTGCTGTTACTTGAATGTATATTCCGCATGGGGTGGTGCTGCCGCCTGAGAGAGGAGAGGAGAGGAGAGAGGGGAGAGGAGGGGAGAGGAGAGGGGAGGGAGAGTGGAGAGGAAAGGAGGAAAACAATCTCAGAGAACAATGTAAATGCATTTGCTCCTGGGAAGCAGCTGCATTCAACCACTACCTTGAATCCTACGCAGACTTTCTTCTTGCAATGATTGTTTTGGGGATATATTTAAAAATGTTACACCAGCCTGCTTATTTCCTGACAGTCACTCAAGGAAATCTTCATTAGATCTAAGACATACAAGGTGAGAGCACCTGAGCAGGAGCCCGCTGTCTCCGGCAGGGCTCGCACAGCAGCCCAGAGAGGGCTTTCCCCAGTCCTGTTCCACCCGAGACCAACAGAGCGGATGGGGCCAGCTGCTCCCACTGCTACCATTACCATTGTCATAGGTCAGAGCAGCGACCGTCACGAGCAGCGTCAGCGGGCTGACGACAGCTCCGCTCGCTCGTTATGTCCCCGAGCAGTGCGGCTGCCTCAGCGACAGCGATCTTGAGGCTCTCCCAGATGGCGCGCAGCAGCTCCGCCTCGCGTGCGGAGTCCATCACCCGGCCTTCGCCGGGCCTCATTACTGAACAAAATGTGGCATTTTGCATGACTTTGATCAATGCGACAGCATTGCTGTATGACTCAGAAATCAAAGGGGACAGCTTCTAATATAAATGTTGCTTATGACACACAGGCAAAAAAAAAAAAAAACACCACACACACAAAAAAACAAAAACCTCTTCCTAAATGGGGCCATAGGATTAAGGAAATGGCTAACCCTGAAAATCTGAAGAACATTTCAAACGTCCCTAGTGCAGCTTAGGCTGTGAAAGATCATGCAAACTGTTCCCAGTAAGAGCTGCAAGGGAAAGATGGAAGTGTTCCTGTCTTCATAATTGATTTTTTTCTTTAAGAGACAGATTCTGTCTCTGTCACCCAGGCTGGAGTGCAGTGCCACAACCATAGCTCACTGTAATCTCCAACTCCTGGGCTCAAGCGATCCTCCCTTGTCAGCCTCCCGAGTAGCTGGGACGATAGGCACATGCCACCATGCCCTAATGTAGAGACAGGGTCTCACTATGTTGTCCAGCCTGGTCTGGAACTCCTGGCCTCAAGTGATGGCCCTGCCTCAGTCTCCCTGGGATTACAGGCATGAGCTAGTGTGCCCAGCTCATAATTGGCATTATTTTTCACAAATCCTTTTCAAAAGGCCACATAATTGTATGAATGAATTTGTGCACCAGGAATGCATATTCTTTGAAGAGGCTGACTAGAGGAGGTTAGCCATATTTTTCCAACGGGGTTTCTAAAGAACTGTACCCAGATAGTGCACCAATTCACATAACAGGCATATAGCATTTGCTCTAAGGACAGTTTGGGGTGGGGAATAAAGGCAAAGGTGTTTCAGCCCCCAACTGCCTGAAAACCTAATCGTGTGACGTATCCTAAAACCATCCCCAGATAGTCAGGATGCTATACTCCTTCAGCCAGCAGGGAAGCCTACAAGCGAGGCAGTGCTTCTTGAAGCCTATAGACTTACTGGGAATGAGGGCCTCAAGCAACACTATATCTAATCCCTGTAACTTGGAATTCATTTTGCCACTATTTTTTTTCTTTTTTTTTTTCCCAGACAGAGTCTCTCTATTGCCCGGGATAGAGTGCCGTAGCATCAGCCTAGCTCACAGCAACCTCCATCTCCTGGGCTCAAGCGATCCTCCTGCCTCAGCCTCCCGAGAAGCTGGGACTACAGGCATGCGCCCCCATGCCCGGCTAATTTTTTCTCTGTATATTTTTAGTTGGAAAATTAATTTCTTTCTATTTTTAGTAGAGATGGGGGGTCTGGCTCTTGCTCAGGCTGGTCTCGAACTCCTGACCTTGAGCGATCCTCCCTCCTTGGCCTCCCAGAGTGCTAGGATTACAGGCATGAGCCACCGTGCCAGGCCTAATTTTGCCCCTGTTATCATGTTTTACAAAGACCCTAATTCGGGATTTGAGGAATGATACTATATTTCACTGATGTCTGATCACTAGACCAACAGAGGCTGTGTTTGCAAAAGACTCAAGAAAATTCCACCTCCTTTCACTAGATCAGGCAGCCAAGTGAAAAAAGTGAAATGGAACATTGGAACTTTAGGGTTCCTGTCTTTTTTTTTTGAAGACAGAGTCTCACTTTGTTGCCCAGGCTAGAGTGAGTGCCAGGGCGTCAGCCTAGCTCACAGCAACCTCCAACTCCTGGGCTCAAGCGATCCTCCTGCCTCAGCCTCCCGAGTAGCTGGGATTACAGGCATGCACCACCATGGCTGGCTAATTTTTTCTATATATTTTTAGTTGGCCAATTAATTCCTTTCTATTTATAGTAGAGTCGGGTTTCCCTCTTGCTCAGGCTGGTTTCGAACTTCTGACCTTGAGCGATCCACCCGCCTCGGCCTCCCAGAGCGCTAGGATTACAGGCGTGAGCCACCGCGCCTGGCCGGGTTCCTGTCTTAATGTTGCTTGTGTTCAACCCCTGCAACTTAGTGTCCATCTCCTGCTCTTGCTTCCCCCTCGGGTGCAGAGCCCTGTAGGGCCTACGGAGTGGCACAGGGCTGGGAAGCTCCCAGGCTGAATCCAATCATGGGTTTTTACCCAAGAAATGAGGCGTACGGTGGCAGGGGTGAGGAATCAGAGAGGAGCCCAGGTCACAGCCAGAAAAAAGGGGGGCCAAGTGTCCAGTCTGAAGGGTGAGGTGAAAAGGACACAGAAACATTCAGCATGCTGTTCTAATAGTCCGACTTTGGGCAGCCAAGCTGATGAATCAATGCCCTACATTAAGCTGTTAATAGTTAAGCACATTTCCGTCCAGTTGTTTTTTCTTTATATACACACCTATCATTAAAATCGTATTGTACTGGCCGGGCGCGGTGGCTCACGCCTGTAATCCTAGCACTCTGGGAGGCCGAGGCAGACGGACTGCTTCAGGTCAGGAGTTCAAAACCAGCCTGAGCAAGAGCGAGACCCCGTCTCTACTAAAAATAGAAAGAAATTAATTGGCCAACTAATATATATAGGAAAAAAAAATGAGCCGGGCATGGTGGCGCATGCCTGTAGTCCCAGCTACTCGGGAGGCTGAGGCAGCAGGATCGCTTGAGCCCAGGAGTTGGAGGTTGCTGTGAGCTAGGCTGACGCCACGGCACTCACTCTAGCCTGGGCAACAAAGCGAGGCTCTGTCTCAAACAAACCAAAAAAAATCATATTGTACATACAGGAGATTTTTTTTCCCCATAGGATCGTTTTCCAGGTTTTCCAAATAGAAATCTACTGGTCCATCATCCACCCCTCAAACCGAGGATCCAATAAAACATGTAAACCTAAATGGAAGCCCTGCTGCTCCCCGCTTCTGTTGAAAGCATCTCTGGACTCCCCTGCCTCGGTCATTGCAGCCGCTACCGCTGCAACTTCCTGGAAGCAGCCAGCGTTGCCAGGTCAGTACCTGGGGCCTGCCAGGCTGCTGACCAGCACGACTCAGAGGAGGGATGGTGCGTTGTCCAGGTAGGAAACTCAGGTGGTTTTCTTCCTACTCCACCTGCCCCAGCCAACCGTGCTGCAAATTCGAGGACTGATTCCTAGACCTGTTCAGATATCTGAAATCATGAAGTCCATTGCCTTCTGCCTGGAGCCCCCCACCTCCCTGTCCGTGCATACCCAGCCCCCTTATCAGCGACAGGGAGCCAGGGGTCCCTGCATAGCTCCATCAGGGTGAATTCCAGCACCTGGTCCAGGGAGAGAACTTTGGGCCACAGGGGCACCCATAAAAGCTCGAGAGCTTGAGCACAACCTTAACTCCCATGCATAATGCTTTGTGCCTTCCATAGATGAGCTCCAGCCTCAGCCTGTACAGTGGGGGTGGGGGTGAGGGTGACACAAATGAAGATAGGACACAGTCCTGTATGCCTTCTTTTTAATTTTTTCTTTCCTTTTTTTTTTTTTTTAAGGCCAGTCAAATTTAGCAGTGGGGGGTTGAATACCAACTTTAGTGACACTAATGTTAATAAGTTCTGATAACCCACTACCATCAGATCAGCCTGATTTTTTCTATATATTTTTAGTTGACCAATTAATTTCTTTCTATTTCTAGTAGACACGTGGTCTCACTCTTGCTCAGGCTGGTCTTGAACTCCTGACCTTGAGCAATCCTCCCGCCGCGGCCTCCCAGAGAGCTAGGATTACAGGCGCGAGCGACTGTACCCGGCCTCTTTTTAAATTTTTTTAAAAAAATTTTCTATTTCTGGCCGGGCGCGGTGACTCACACCTGTAATCCTAGCACTCTGGGAGGTCGAGGCGGGCAGATTGCTCAAGGTCTGGAGTTCGAAACTAGCCTGAGCAAGAGTGAGATCCTGTCTCTACTATAAATAGAAAGAAGTTAATTGGCCAACTAATATATATAGAAAAAAATGAGCCGGGCATGGTGGCACATGCCTGTAGTCCCAGCTACCGGGGAGGCTGAGGCAGTAGGATCGCTTGAGCCCAGGAGTTTGAGGTTGCTGTGAGCTAGGCTGATGCCACGGCACTCACTCTAGCCTGGACAACAAAGTGAGACTCTGTCTCAAAAAATAAATAAATTTTCTATTTCTTCTAATTATTTTTCTTTTTTTTTTTCTATTGTCTTCAGATACTTAGTTTTCACAGTGTATGCCTTCTTTAAACTCTCGTATCTGTAACTGCAAAAGGCTTTGAGTACCATATAAAATGGGAGCACTAATACATGTTCATCCTTTATTCCCATCTTCCCCCGGCCCCCAAGCCCTGGTGTGTGACTCAGGACTTTGCTTCTATGTTTGTTTGTTTGTTTTTTGAGACAGAGTCTCACTGTTTCCTGGGCTAGAGTGCCGTGGCGTCAGCCTAGCTCACAACAACCTCAAACTCCTGGGCTCAAGCGATCTTCCTGCCTCAGCCTCCTGAGTAGCTGGGACTACAGGCATGCGCCACCATGCCCGGCTCATTTTTTCTCTATATATTAGTTGGCCAATTAATTTCTTTGTATTTTTAGTGGAGGCGGGGTCTCGCTCTTGCTCAAGCTGGTTTCGAACTCCTGACCTCGAGCTATCCGCCCACCTCGGCCTCCCAGATGTTTCTATCTTTTTAACTAACCTGCTGTCCTTAATCTGTTCCTTGCACCTGAACAAGACAATCCTGCTCGCAAGTCTCAAGCCAAAGATTTTATCTCCCTTCTGGGTTCATCGTTGCCTTGCCCTTTGACTGAAGATTGTGGTTCTCATCTCTGGCTTTGCTGTCCTGGGCCTCCTCAGGTTCAAACCTCTTCTAGTCGGATGTTCCTGGGATTCCCCTCCTCCTGCTCACCCCAGAAGTAGACATATCCACAATAAGGACTCCACAGTCTAGGGGGCCTCTGCTTCAAAGATAAAGTAAGGGCGTCGGACCCTCTGAAGAGGCCTCCATTTTGGTTGTTTTCCTCCTACAAAAGACAAGGATAATTGAGCTACCTCATTGTTTCCTAGGAAATGAGTGCTCAGTGGCATTGGATTTGCCAGCATGAAGACACTTCACAGAATGTCAAGCAGTTATTGATTTCTGAATCTGAGCTAGTGCTTTACAATAAACATAAACTGTTCCTCCTCACAGCAGACATTTCGCCTCACAGTGTTGGGGCTGGGTTGAGCCATAGAATGCACTGAGGTTTGGCTTATTTGGAGAGAAACGATATTGTCTATGCAAGTGAGCCACACACATTGATAAAGGAGCCCTCACTGTTGTCACACGAGTCACAAGAACTTCCACCACTACTTTACACGCATCGCAAAAGCTTTTTGGGGGGCTCTTTTTTTTTTGAGACAGGGCCATATTCTACTGTAACCTCAAACTCCTGGGCTCAAGTGATCCTTCCACCTCAGCCTCCCAAGTAGCTGGGACTACAGGTGTGCGCCACCATGGCCTGCTAACTTTTCTATTTTTTGTAGAGATGGGGCCTCATTATGTTGACCAGGCTGGTCTCGAACTCTTGGCCTCAAGTGATCCTCCTGCCTTGACCTCCGAAAGTTCTGGGATTACAGGAGTGAGCCATTGTACTCAGCCTTGCTCAGTTTTAATTATAACTTTGTCTCTGAGCCTGGAAGAGCAATTTCTGATGTTGATGGCCTGATCAGGCTGCTACTTCCAATTCCACACTGTGCCTTACCCCTTATAGTGAAATCTGGATGTCAGAAGATCTTCATAGCCTACCTATCTTCAGAGTGCTCAAAGCCACCATACATAGTGTGGGATTCCCAAACTGGATGGCATCTTAAACTGGGCTTGTGCCCTCTCTCTTTTGCATTTTTTTTTTTTTTTTGAGACAGAGTCTCACTCTGTTGCCCGGGCTAAAGTGCCATGGCATCAGCCTCGCTCACAGCAACCTCAAACTCCTGGGCTCAGGCAATCCTCCTGCCTCAGCCTCCCGAGTAGTTGGGACCACAGGCATGCGCCACCATGCCTGGCCAATTTTTCCTGTTTTTAGTTGTCCAGCTAATTTTTTTCTACTTTTAGTAAAGACAGGGGTCTCACTCTTGCTGAGGTTGGTCTCGAACTCCTGAACTCAAGCCTGACTCCTGCCATTCCATATTCAATAAATAACTGAATCTTATAGGTTCTACCTCCTCATATTTTTTTGAGACAGTCTCGCTCTGTCGCTTGGGCTAGAGTGCAGTGATGTCATCACATCATGGCTCACTGCAACCTCAAATTCCTGGGCCCAAGTGATCCTCCTGCCTCAGCGATCCTGCTACCTCCTGAGTAGCTGGGAAGTGCAGGCACGCACCACTGCCACTACGGGTCTCTCGGTCTCGCTCTTGCTCAGGCCAGTCTTGAACTCCTGAGCTCCTCCCTCCTCTGGCCACCCAGAGTGCTAAGATTACAGGCATAAGCCACCCTGTAGGCCTTCCTCATGTCTTTTGACTCCTCTTTCTTTCTACACCGTTGCCTTAGTACAGACTCCAATAATCTTCCAACGGGATTAGTAAATCTGCTTCCCAACTATCTTCCTACCTCCATTCATGGCCTCTTACAATCCGTTCTCCAAACTTTGAGTGTTCTTTCTGGAATGTATATCTGATCATCTCACTCTCCTGCTTAAAATCCTTCATTAGCATCTCACCGCCTTTAGGATGAAATCTGCCTATAAAACCATTTCCCCATCTTGTTATCAACCCTTCTTCATTCTTCAAAATTCAGCTCAGATATTCTCCCCTTCACATGCACAGGCTAAGCAGTGGTGAGAGGTAGTCAGCGAGCTTCTGTGCTAAATTCAGGAGCTTAGGTTTTATTTTTTTCTGTTTACTCTTTTATTAACTCTAAGTAAGGGCAATATATATATTTTTTTCTGACAGAGTCTTACTCTGTTGCCCAGGCTAGAGTGCTGTGGCATCAGCCTAGCTCACAGCAACCTCCAACTCCTGGGCTCAAGCGATCCTCCTACCTCAGACTCCCGAGAAGCTGGGACTACAGGCATGCGCCACCGTGGCTGGTTAATTTTTTCTGTATATTTTTAGTTATCTGGCTAATTTCTTTCTATTTTTAGTAGAGACGGGTCTCACTCTTCCTCAGGCTGGTCTTGAACTCCTGACCTTGAGCAATCCGCCTGCCTCAGCCTCCCAGAATGCTAGGATTACAGGCGTGAACCACCGTGCCCAGCCTCTATTTACTCTTTTATTAACTCTAAGCAAGGGCAATATCGTGACAATCAATTAATTCATAATATAAGGTTTGTCTAAATTAACAAACCCCAACTTACAAAATTGCCATTTATATTTTCTATTGTATGGTTCAGCTATCATCTCCAAAGCTGTTAAGTATTCACCATCCAATCACTACACTCTTTTTTTTTATAATACAAATCCACTTTATTTTTTTTATTTCAGCATATTATGGGGGTACAAATGTTAAGGTTACGTATATTGCCCATGCCACCCCTCGCCCCTCGAGTCAGAGCTTCAAGAGTGACCATTCCCCAAATGTTGCACATCTCACTCATTGCGGTTTTTTTTTTTTTTTGAGACAGAGTCTCGCTTTGTTGCCCAGGCTAGAGTGAGTGCCGTGGCATCAGCCTAGCTCACAGCAACCTCAAACTCCTGGGCTCAAGTGATCCTCCTGCCTCAGCCTCCCAAGTAGCTGGGACTACAGGCATGCGCCACCATGCCCGGCTAATTTTTTCTATATGTATTTTTAGTTGGTCAATTAATTTCTATTTTTAGTAGAGTCAGGGTCTCGCTCAGGATGGTTTCGAATTCCTGACCTTGAGCAATCCACTCACCTTGGCCTCCCAGAGTGCTAGGATTACAGGCTGAGCCACCGCGCCGGCCTCACTCATTATGTTTGTATATACCCATCCCCTCCTCCCACTTCCCACCTGCCCGGCACCCAATAGATGTTATTCCTATGTGTCCACTTAGGTTAAACTCTTTTCCTTTTGTTTTCTTTTTTTTGTTGAGACAGAGTCTCACTCTGTTGCCTGGGCTGGAGTACCGTGGTGTCAGCCTAGCTCACAGCAACCTCAAACTCCTGGGCTCAAGCGATCCTCCTGCCTCAGCCTCCCGAGTAGCTGGGACTACAGGCACGCGCCACCATGCCCGGCTAATTTTTTGTATATATTTTTAGTTGGCCGATTAATTTCTTTCTATTTTTAGTAGAGATGGGGTCTCGCTCTTGCTCAGGCTGGTCTCAAACTCCCGACCTCGAGCAATCCACCCGCCTTGGCCTCCCAGCATGCTAGGATTACAGGCGTGAGCCACCGCACCCGGCCTGAACTCTTTTTCTTTATTACACTGTTTCTTTCTTTTCACTAAGGTGTACCATGAATGAGCTGTGGTCTTCCATGCCTTCCATTTTCCTGTCATTGGAGCTTAGGTTTTATTCTATTCACTTTCTCTCTCTCCCTCTGTCCTCTTATGGCCTGTATGTCTCTGTGATAGCACTTCTCACGGTCCACGGCGTTGTCCGTCTACTTGTGTGTCTCCTCCATTAGACAACGTACTTTTCAAGGGCAAGAACCATTCATCTCTGTCTCATCACCTATGTGCCTGGCACATAGTAGGTGTTCAGGAGAAGTTCGATGACGACTGAGTGAATGAATGGGGGCGGCCAGCCAAGAAACGGCTTGAGTGAGGCCTTCAAGCTGTCCTTTAGCTGTCAGCATGAGAATCCAGTTGTCTTTTTTTTATCTTGGCCCTATCCCAAGCAGCCCTTCCAGAACTGGAATGATCTGCACAGCAGTGTTAGCTAAAAGCTGTGTCCAGAATGGCCTGGAACAGCCCCTACTACGGAGAGACCACAAAGGTGTCTCACACGTGCCAACTCTACTTGGCCCGCATCGCCCATCGCAGCTATCCACTCTTCCAAGGGAAATGATCCAGGGAGCTCAATCGAGAATCCCTTTCCAGCGGAAGATTAATTTCTGGATCGCAGTAGCCTTCTTCTATAAACGGCCGCTAAGAGCCCTGCGGCCAGCCTCACTCTTCAGCACCACTCGCTCTTCTCTTCAGCTACTTGCAGCCCCTGGCTGGGGGCGATGGGCCTGCATTGACCTCAGCTTATTTTAAAGAACGCGTGGACAAGACCCTTATCTGAGCTGTCACCCTTCCTACCTCATTACCCGCAAGCAAACTGTCAGGTTGAAAGTTACCGAGACTGCTCTAAAGAGCGTTGTTGGACATTCGCCAGCGAGGTTTCCCAGATTCCTCTTCTCTCAGCATGTCACTCCATGTTCAGCAACAGGAGTTGGTTTTGCTGAATTCCTAATGAGATGATGTCTCAAAATTTGGCTTCACAGTCCAGTTTTCGCTTCCATAAATATTTGTTAAGTACCTGTTGTGAGGCAGGAACTCTGTTAGGGGCTGCAGAGGATGCGAAATGAATGGAATAAGTCTCACTGGTTGTTCAACTGACTGGCTCTACTACAGGGTACGTGAAATAGGTGTTAAACAGGGGTGTTAGCAATACGTTGTGGGGACGCAGGTGCTCAAAGGGAGGCAGATGGGAACTCACATTTACTGAACACCTCACCATGACAGCAAGTCCTGTGACATATATTATCACAGAGATTCATTCTGACCAGGGGAATCTGAAAAGTCTTCATGCTCTAGGACATTTGAGTTGGGCCTTGGAAGATGAATAAGAATTGGACAGGAGGAAAATCAAAGAAGGAACACTTAAAGCTGTGAGAACAGTATGTAAAAATGTCACAAAGCATGAAAGCATGAAAGTGCTGAGCTTTTCAGGGAACACAGAGTATTGGGCAGGGCTGGGCCATAGGGTACAGACGTATAAAAGGGTAGTATGGGAACTCCACCAGATTTGGGTGGAGTTTTAATGCCTGGCTTGGGAATTTGAATTTTATTTTGTAGGCAATGAGGAATCACTAAAAGCTTTTCAATGAGGGGAATGATGTTTAGGGAGATTAATTTGGCAGGATGAACCGGGAATTGGGTAGACTAGCGGTTGTGAGGGTAGGCAGGAGGCTGTGCCAACAATCCAAGCATGAAGTTATAAAGATTTGATCTAGGGAGGTGACAGTAGTGATGAAAAAGAAGTGACAGATCTAATAAGATAGCACAAGACAATGTGGTGTGGTACAAACTCCATTGGCCTATGGCTCCAGTATCTCTGGGTTCCAGTCTCGACTTCCATTTTCAGGCTGTGTGACTTTACCTTCCAGGGACTCCGTTTTCTCTTTTGAAAAGGATGAAGCTTGGAGAAATAAGTATCCTTTTTTTTTTTTTTTTTTTGAGACAGAGTCTCACTCTGTTGCCCCGGCTAGAGTGCCGTGGTGTCAGCCTAGCTCACAGCAACCTCAGACTCCTGGGCTCAAGCGATCCTCCTGGCTCAGCCTCCCGAGTAGCTGGGACAACAGGCATGCACCACCATGCCCGGCTAATTTTTTCTATATTTTTAGTTGGCCAATTAATTTCTTTCTAATTATAGTAGAGATGGGGTCTCGCTCTTGCTCAGGCTGGTCTCGAACTCCTGAGCTGAATCGATCCTCCCGCCTCGGCCTCCCAGAGTGCTAGGATTACAGGCGTGAGCCACCGCGCCCGCCCGGCTGAAATAAGTATCTGTAAGGTTTCCTACAGTCGAGTGTGCTTACCCACCGTGCCACATGGCCCTTTGTATAGGACTAATTGACCAGGCCTGGTAAAGGATTAGCTGAGGAGGGGAATGGAGGTGCCATTAGTAGGATAGTGGAGGCACAGAGGGGAGCCAGCCCTACGGGGAAAGACGATGTTCAGACACGCTGAGTGTGAGGGGTTAGTGGAACATTCTAGCTGACGTAGGAAGGGTGAGATAGCAGTGCTGAAGACAGGCAAGGGCAGGAGATTTCATCTGGGCAATCAAAAGCCAAAAAGCCAATACGAGAAGCCACGCAGACAGATGAGTTTATGGAAGGAGGAAGTGAGTACGGGAGAGCAAAGAGCAAAGAAGCATGGGAAGTGAGGAAAGGGGGCAACGACAGCGAAGGAACAACTGGCCGTGGACCTGCGGAAGCGCCACTTCCAGTTTTTGGCTCTTTAGTCTGGTCGTGGTAGGATGAGGGGCTGGAGTAAGCGCGCTCTGTAAGGCTCTGGCTGGGACGTGTATGCATAATCAGAGAAGACGGGAGAGAACAGAACACCATGGAAACTGAAGAAGAGAGGCTCTAAAAGAAGGCTTTAAGAGGTCACTTGCATCCAATGCCGCAGAGGTGTCAGAGACTGCGGACTCAGATGAAAGCACTGATTTAGCAATTTAAAGAGCCCCTCCAAGGTAAGAACCTCTCCCTCCCTCTCAGGCCACTGATTTCTGGACCCTTTTCCCTACCACCTCTAAATGTGAGCATTCTGCAAAATTCAGAGGCTCAGCCACTCCCCTAGATCAAGTGTTATCCCTACAAGGGGAATCAGAAATCTGTGGTGCATGCCTTCTTTTTGCACTTCAATTCACATCTCCAATCATCTATCAGACGTTTCCACCAGTCGCTGAAATTTAGCTTGCAGTAAAATTAATAATAGCTGACACTTACCGAGTACTTACTCTGTCGGGTGTCCTGTGCTGAGCATATCGCATATGTCATCTCCCTTACATCTCCTAACAGTCCCCCGATGTAGATATTTTATTATTCTCATTGTGTAGACAAAGAAGCTGAGGTGCAGAGGTGTTAAATAACGTGTCTAAGGCCACGTAGCTGGGGTGTTGCCGGCCCGGGCTCCTCCGGATTCCAGAGCCAGGAGCTGAATCATTTCACTGTGATTGATCTAAAATCAAGTCGTTATCTTTATTTCCTGAATCAGCTCACCCCCCTGACTTCTCCATTTCTATTTCGCTCTCCCCCAACATCTTGCCACGGGCTTAGAACAGGCCCTCGTCCCCTCCTGCTCACACGACTACGGAAGTCCCTCAAATGGTCTCCCCACTTGCAGTTTGACCCTTCCAATTCTCGACATGTGACCAATCGGGCTAAAAAAAAAAAAAGACAAAAAACTCCAAAGGCTTCCCATTATTTCCATTATAGAATAAAGTCCAGACTCCTTTTTTTTTTTTTTTTTTGACAGAGTCTCACTCTGTCACCCGGGCTAGAGTGCCGTGGCGTCAGCCTAGCTCACAGCAACCTCAGACTCCTGGGCTCAAGCGATCCTCCTGCCTCAGCCTCCCGAGCAGCTGGGACTACAGGCATGTGCCACCATGCCCGGCTAATTTTTTCTATAGGTTTTTAGCTGGCCAATTAATTTCTTTCTATTTTTAGTAGAGACGGGGTCTCGCTCTTGCTCAGGCTGGTTTCGAACTCCTGACCTTGAGTGATCCACCCGCCTCAGCCTCCCAGAGTGCTAGGATTACAGGGTGAGCCACCACGCCCGGCCCAGACTCCTTAACATGGCTAAAAGACCTCCTTCACAGCCTCGGCCCTAGCAGCCTGCAGTTTAGCTGCACTCAACTGTTAGTCATCCCCAAACACAACAGACACACTGACATCTCCATGCCTTTCTTCATGTGCTCCTCTACTTGGAACGTCCTCCCCACCGTGCACCAGGTGAACTTCTACTCATCTTTCAAATCCCAGCTCTCATGTCATTTCCTCTGTGACCACGTCTCAGATTCCCAGCCCCTTCTTCTGATAGAAATTATGCTCCTTGCTTTGTTTGTGCTCCTGGACCTCGAAGTCTGTCTCCTACTGCCTTGTATGCACCCTGGAGACAGTGATCACATCCTGTTCCTTTCCATACCCCCCACAGCCAAGGCACCCAATCAGTGTTTGCTGGAATGGAAAGAAATTTTAACATTCACCTTCTGTACATCTGTTATCTAACATAAGGTAGTTGATATTGCTACTTTTAAAAGAAATGCCCAGAATCTGATTTTCAGAAAAACTAGTCCACGCTCACTATCTTCACTTCCTTGCTCCCTGTCGTAATTCAATCTACTGCAATCTGGCCTCTGCCCCCATTATCCACTAAAAGTGCTTTAACTATGCTCATAAGTGACTCCCATATGGGAAAAGCCGACAAATATGCTTCAGAGAGAACTTTTCTGTAGTATCTTATGCTATGAACAAATCTCACTTCTAGAAAATGTCTCCTCCTTTGGCTCCCATGATGTCATTGGTATCATTTTCCTCCTTACTGTCCTTCTCTGGCTCCTCTGTAGATGTTCCCCAGAATTCTAGCCTCATTGTCTCTTTATTCCAACATTCTTACTGAGGGATTTACTAGACTCTTTTTTTTCTTTTGAAACAGAGCCTCGCTTTGTTGCCCGGGCTAGAGTGCTGTGGCGTCAGCCTAGCTCACAGCAACCTCAATCTCCTGGGCTCAAGCGATCCTCCTGCCTCAGCCTCCCGAGTAGCTGGGACTATAGGTATGCGCCACCATGCCTGGTTATTTTTTCTATATATATTAGTTGGCCAATTAATTTCTTTTTATTTATAGTAGAGACGGGGTCTCGCTCTTGCTCAGGCTGGTTTCGAACTCCTGACCTTGAGCGATCCTTCCGCCTCAGCCTCCCAGAGTGCTAGGATTACAGGCATGAGCCACCGTGCCCGGCCAATGTTGAATTTCTTGAGAGAAAGAATGTTTGTCTCTAGTGTGACATATTCCTCATGGATTTTATTTTTTAGAGAGACAAGGTTTTGCTCTGTCACCCAGGCTGCTGTGCAGTGATGTAATCATAGCTCACTGTAACCCTGGACTCTTGGCCTCAAGTGATCCTCCTTATGGGTTTTTTAGGGTGAGTTTAACTATTATTGCTTGGAAAGAAGCAAAATTACAAAAAGGGGTGAGGAGTTGATTTAAAGGCAATTTAAAGTCTGGGTGCGGTGGCTCATGCCTGTAAGCCTAGCATTCTGGGAGGCTGAGGTGGGAGGATTGCTCAAGGTCAGGAGTTCGAAACCAGCCTGAGCAAGAGCGAGACTGCGTCTCTACTAAAAATAGAAAGAAATTAATTGGCCAACTAAAAATATATAGAAAAAATTAGCCAGGCACGGTGGCGCATGCCTGTAGTCCCAGCTACTCAGGAGGCTGAGTCAGGAGGATCGCTTGAGCCCAGGAGATTGAGGTTGCTGTGAGCTAGGCTGACACCACGGCACTCACTCTAGCCTGGGCAATAGAGTGAGACTCTGTCTCAAAAAAAAAAAAAAAAAGTTTGGTCAAGGAGAGAGTCTTTGTCAATTCTTCCTCCTGTTCAAAAACCTGACAAGGCAATTTAAAGAAAAAGTTGACTAGAAGAGACATTCTTCTTTCCTCTGAATAATTTAAGTCCATTTCTACTTTGGTTGCCTTCTGTTAATTAAGGACCAGCTAAACCATGTGTTGAGATTTGGTAGTAGAGGATATTTGCTTGATGGTGTGTGCGGTCAGGTATTTAATGAGGGGGATTTCTATGGAAACAAAAGAAAAACAAAGATTGGTGGTTGGAGCGGACCATACACTCAGTTTCTGAGTCCAGGGGGCAACCTGTTGAGTAGGTTTCTATACACTGGGCTTGAGGCATCTTTAGACGGTAGAGCTAGGGCAACGGTGGCAACCCGGGGAATTCTCCGGTTTGCAGTTCTCGTGGTTATTTCCTGGAGCAGAGCATGGAAGATGCAGGTGTTCTGGTGAACCTCCTGAGTGGCCCACACGGCAATGGGCACAAAGGTTGTCCACGCATGATTTGTTGTGGTGATGACTCTTTTGGAGGTTTATATCAATCTCTGCTTTGGCTTGCAGAGTTTCTTTAGATCCTGGGCAGGGGGGGCAGGGGATAGGTCAGCTACAAGACAATCTAGAACCCCAGAAGGGTCTGGGCAGTCAGGTTTTTGTTCTCAGTGGCACCAAGTCAGGAGGGTGGAAGAAAAATTTGAAACATCAATTTGGAGAGTTGTAGCTAGATGTTGAAGGAAACTAGAAGAATTGAGAATGTGGTAAGGACTGACAAAATGTGCAAGACAGCAGGATCCAGTCCAATTTACAGATAGATAACAAAGTAGAAAGTAAAATGTAGTTTGCCAAGAAGTGAAAAATAGCTCAAAGACAATGAACAGGACTAGAATCTAATAACGCACAAGGGTATCCTATAGTTTCCTTGGAAACATAAAATTTCTTTTTACAGTCACCTCCCTTTTTTATCAAAGATAATCAAAGTAAGGTTATTCTTTGTATGAAATGAGTCTGATCTCCTTAGATTTGGCCTGATTGTTTACATAAGCACAGCCAGAATGGTATTTAGCTACATGGGCCTTTTTCAGGTTGCTTTGCTGGAACTTTCCATAAGGAATCTCAGATTAGATTTTTATTTTATTTTATTTTATTTTTTTGAGACAGAGTGTCACTCTGTTGCCTGGGCTACAGTGCCGTGGCATCAGCCTAGCTCACAGCAACCTCAAACTCCTGGGCTCGAGCGATCCTCCTGCCTCAGCCTCCCAAGTAGCTGGGACTACAGGCATGCGCCACCATGCCTGGCTAATTGTTTCTATTTTTAGGTGTTTGGCTAATTTTGTTCTTTCTTTCTTTCTTTCTTTTTCTTTTTTTGTTTTTTGAGACAGAGACTCACTCTGTTGCCCAGGCTAGAGAGTTAGTGCTGTGGCATCAGCCTAGCTCACAGCAACCTCAAACTCCTGGCCTCAAGCGATCTTCCTGCCTCAGCCTCCCGAGTAGCTGGGACTACAGATATGCGCCACCATGCCGGGCTAACTTTTTCTTTTTTTTTTGAGACAGAGTCTCACTTTGTTGCCCAGGCTGGAGTGAGTGCCGTGATGTCAGCCTAGCTCACAGCAACCTCAAACTCCTGGGCTCAAGCAATCCTCCTGCCTCAGCCTCCCGAGTAGCTGGGACTACAGGCATGCGCCACCATGCCCGCCTAATTTTTTTCTATATATATTAGTTGGCCAATTAATTTCTTTCTATTTATCGTAGAGACGGGGTCTTGCTCTTGCTCAGGCTCGTTTTGAACTCCTGACGTCGAGCAATCCGCCCGCCTCGGCCTCCCAGAGTGCTAGGATTACAGGCGTGAGCCACCGGGCCCGGCCTGGCTAATTTTTTCTATATATATATTAGTTGGCCAATTAATTTCTTTCTATTGATAGTAGAGATGGGGTCTCGCTGTTGCTCAGGCTGGTTTTTTTTTTTTTTTTGAGACAGAGTCTCACTTTATTGCCCAGGCTAGAGTGAGTGCCGTGGCGTCAGCCTAGCTCACAGCAACCTCAAACTCCTGGGCTCAAGCAATCCTTCTGCCTCAGCCTCCCGAGTAGCTGGGACTACAGGCATGAGCCACCATGCCTGGCCAATTTTTTATATATATATATATTAGTTGGCCAATTAATTTCTTTTTTGTTTTTATAGTAGAGACGGCGTCTCGCTCAGGCTGGCTTTGAACTCCTGACCTCGAGCAATCCTCCCGCCTCGGCCTCCCAGAGTGCTAGGATTACAGGCGTGAGCCACCGCGTCCAGCCTTCAGATTAGATTTTTAAAAGCCTTCTGGAGGCTAGGAAGCCAAGCCAAGAACTTGCCATCAGATTTCACGTGCAGTACCTATAGATTTGGGTGAATTCCTGTCTTCTTAAGGTCTCCAAATATCCTCAGGTTTCAGGGCCTGCCAGGAAGCAACTTTGTTACTTACCTGTAAGGCTGGTAAGCCAGGTACCAGGCAGCTGTTCTCAAGAGGGCTTGGTAAGCCTTTGGTCCATGAAGCCAACCGTAGTTCCTTAAAAACTGTCTGGTCAGGCCAGGTGCGGTGGCTCACGCCTGTAATCCTAGCTCTCTGGGAGGCTGAGGCAGGAGGATCGCTCAAGGTCAGGAGTTCGAAACCACCCTGAGCAAGAGCAAGACCCCGTCTCTACTAAAAATAGAAAGAAATTAATTGGCCAACTAAAAATATATAGAAAAAAATTAGCCAGGCATGGAGGCGCATGCCTGTGGTCCCAGCTACTTGGGAGGCTGAGGCAGAAGGATTGCTTGAGCCCAGGAGTTGGAAACCAGCTAGAGCAAGAATGAGACTGGATCTCTACTAAAACTAGAAAAGATTAGCTGGGCGTCATGGCACAAATCAGTAGTCCCAGCTACTCGGGAGGCTGAGGCAGGAGGATCGCTTGAGCCCAGGAGTTTGAGGTTGCTGTGAGCTAGGCTGACGCCATGACTCTAGCCTGGGCAACACAGTGAGACTGTCTCAAAAAACAAAAAAACAAACAAACAATAAAAGAATTGGTCATATCTGATTCTTTGTATATAATCCTCAAACATGACATTCTAGTCAAAGTCTCGGTTATAGAACAAATGTTTCTGATTATGTACTATTATAAGGAAGATTGATTCTTATTGAACTTATGCAAATAATTATATTACCATGAAAATAAGAATATTCAATAAGAGTTTCCAATTTCTGGGGGGATGAGGCAGGGAGAAAAGACAAATGTTACATTTCTGCTTATAAAAAGTATAATCTACTGGTTGTTACAAATATAGATAAGGAAGGGAAAAGAGAAAGGGGTTCCTTAAATTCAGCAGCAATATTCTAAACAAAAACCGTAATAATCCTTCATTGGTTCATTCAGTCCCATGTAATTAATACTTGCCGTGCTTGATCTTGGGTTAGCAGTTTTATGAACCTGTCACCTTCTCTGCTAGAGTTCTGGAAATCCTGACTTAGTCCAGTGGTGTGGTCTCAAAGTTATAATAAATAATGCCATCAGAAGCCTGTGCCCCCACCTGGCATGGTCCTTTCCATGGTCTCTGAGACCAATTATTAATTTTTCAGGAATTTTGCGAGGGGGTTGACATCATATTGGTGGCTTGACATTGGCCATGGTGGGAGTATTCACACCACAGAAATTTCTAAATCAAGGCTCCCCCCACCACCTGGAGCTAGCAGTTAAACATCCGCCACTGGGCATCTCCAACTCAACAGTTCCCAAACCAAACTCCTCCCCAAACACCTGTTCCCCATCCTAGATACCCAATCTTTATGTGAACGATGTCACCAAAGACCCAGTTTCTCAAGCAAGAAACCTTTTGAGCTGTTTATGACACCTTGGTCCCCCTCACTGACCACATCAATCACTGAGTTTTGTCAATTGTCCCTCAGAAATGTTTTCCTGAACTAACCCTCCCTGTCACTATGTCCAAGCTCCCATCAGCCTTTGCTTACACAATCGCAATAACCTCCTGAGTGATCTGCCTGCCTTGAGTGCATCTGGGTCCAGTTTCCTGTGTGGTCTTCCTAGAACACCCCAGTGCAATCCAGTCACTGGCTGGCATAACGACCACAGCGGGCTCCCCCTTACCTACGGGAGAACATTCAGGAACTTCAGCCAGCACCCACAACAGCCTTTATAATCTGGCCTCGGGTCTTCTTAAGACTCATGTTCCCCACCTCTCCCTACCATATGGTGTATTGTCCTGTATGAATTGCTTACTGTTCCCCAAATGTGCCCTACTCTTTCAAAACTTTGGGCCTTGGCCGGGCGCGGTGGCTCATGCCTGTAATTCTAGCACTCTGGGAGGCCGTGGCGGGTGGATTGCTCAAGGTCAGGAGTTTGAAACCAGCCTGAGCAAGAGCGAGACCCTGTCTGTAGTAAAAATAGCAAGAAATTAATTGGCCAACTAAAAATATATAGAAAAAGTTAGCCGGGCATGGTGGCACATGCCTGTAGTCCCAGCTACTTGGGAGGCTGAGGCAGAGGAGTTTGAGGTTGTTGTGAGCAAGACTGATGCCAGGGCACTCTACCCAGGGCAATGGAGTGAGACTCTGTCTCAAAAAAAACGAAAAAAAACAAAACTTTGGGCCTTGGCCCATGTTATTCCCTCGCCTGGAACCTTCCCCACTACTCTGAGCCTTGGGAAATGTCTCCTCTTCTTTAAAGACCTGGCTGAGAGTTCACATGCTTTTTGAACTCTCTCAAGAAAAGTTAGTATTCCCCACCCCCACCCCCACACAGTCTGTTTGTGCCTCTAATATAGAACTTATCACACAGTATTGTAGATACCTGTTTTACAGGTCTGGCTCCCCTACCGGACTGTGTGTTACCTCAGAGCCTAGCACAGCACTTGGAACATGGCAAGAGCTCAAAAAATGTTGTTGAAAGAATAGATGGAAGGGTGAATGAGTGGAGTTGGCCTCTAGCTCTCGTAGCTGGCCCGTTTCCTACTTCATGGCAGAAAAGTCCCTGCCTTAAGCCCCTAGTCTGGTGCCCTCGGCTCCTGAGTCCTACCTCTGTGCCGTGTTTAGCACCTTAGTCTTCACAGGAAGAGTGCTTCGTCTAGCTCTTGCCAGACCTTTTGACACCTGGCATCCTGCTCTGGAAGCCCAGGTCCCACGGCAGGGCCTGTGTCGCTGGCTGCCAGACACTCTGGCTGCCAACCACCTGCCTGTCTGGGCTTCCTCCTGGCTTCTGCCGCATCCTGGTTACCCAGGTGCTCGCTCTGCCTGCCTGTCTCAATAGCTGGCTCGGGGTCTCCTGCTACTTCTGGAATCTTCTGCTTTACCCTGGCCCATCTGTTCTCAAACTTCTGACCCTCCTTGTTCTAGCTTCCCCTGCCACCAAAGGAGTCACCATTTCTATCACTGTCCACCTAGGAGATTGGGTAGAACTTTTTTTTTTTTTTTTGAGACAGAGTCTCACTCTGTTGCCCAGGCTAGAGTGCCGTGGCGTCAGCCTAGCTCACAGCAACCTCAAACTCCTGGGCTCAAGCGATCCTCCTGCCTCAGCCTCCCCAGTAGCTGGGACTACAGGCATGCGCCACCATGCCTGGCTAATTTTTTCTATATATTTTTAGTTGGCCAATTAATTTTTTTGCTATTTTTACTAGAGACGGGGTCTCGCTCTTGCTCAGGCTGGGTTCGAACTCCTGACCTTGAGTGATCCTCCCGCCTCGGCCTCCCAAAGTGCTAGTATCACAGGGTGAGCCACCGCGCCGGTCCAATTAGGTAGAACTTACTGATTCAATTCATGGGCTGCAGACTAACTGTCAAGATTCAAATCTCACCTGTTTCACTCACACCAAGTTGTGTGATCTTGGGGCAAGTGACCTCATCTTTAGAACCACAGTTGCATGGCTCATTTGCAAAATGGGTGTGATAATGATACCTACAACCTAAGGTCACTGTGAGATTTAAATAAGATAATGTGTGTAACAGAATACCGGGCACATAGTAAATACTCAAGAACTATTTTCTATCATTACTTTAAAAAAAATGTTCTCTGTCATCCTGAATATTTTCTATCATTATTATTTTTATGTTTCCAGTATCTAGGACAGAATTGGCACTCAAAAAATGTACGTTGATAGGGGAGGAGAAGAAATAACAATCACTGCTTATTCAGTTTCCTGATCAAAGTCTACTCCATCTGCTAATGCCATTCCCACCTGAGGATGCAATATTATACTCGATGGCCATTTGGTTCTGTCACTCAGCTATTTCTCAAATCCCACCTCCTCAAGGAATCCTTTGCAGTTGAGAGCTGATAGCTTTGCTGATCCCAATCTGCCTAAAGAGATCTAAAAGGCTCACAATTGCTCACCCCCACTTTTCACCTCAATTACATGCATTTATTCTGATTCTTTACCCCCAAATTGCACCGGTCCTCAGATGTGTGGCTGGTGTGAACATTTTTGGATTACGTATTTTACACATCAGCTCAGCCCACGTTTTCCCCACCCCGCGTGTGTGTGCTTTCTGCGTTTCCAGTATCACTCAGCTCTGCTGTCTCTGATTGTCAGGGCAAGGACCGCGTGTAAACTAATGAGGACAGAGTCTTGGACGGAGAAATGCCTCAGAAATGTTTTGTGATGCGGATGAAGGAGAGGAGCTGGAAGCAGAAGCTGGGGAGGGGGTAGGATTTGTGTCTCCACTTTTACTCCTCACCCCGGCAGGGACGGAAAGCATGCTGCCTCTTTCCTGTTCATTGCCTACATTCCTCTCTGAGGCCAGAGGGGCAAGCCTGGACAATGCAAATGAGCCTTGGATGGGACTTAGCCAAGGGGCCTCCTAAGGGAGATCAGCGGGGCTGGCTAGGAGGGAATAGAGAAGGAAGGTGGCTGCTTATTTCTTAGCACCTTCTTTGTTTTCCCAAGCAAACTGCTCTCCTCTCCCGGAGAGCCCATACCACAGTGCAAAAGCTGTCTCAGAATACACGCTTGAGTCAGAGCACTCTGCAGACTGGGCGGCCCCTGCGTCTCTAACCTTTGGCATGATACTCAGACTCAGGGGAATTGATTGTGCACCCACTGTGTACACAGCCCCACACAAGGCAGTGTTAAACCTGGGTGAAACTGGGAGCTTTCAGTCACACGCTTTAGCTGTGGGATAAGAGACGTAGCAGCCAAGTGGCAATGATTGTGTGAGCACAAGAGAGCCACTGAGGCTACAAGAAGCGGCCCAAAAGGGACGAATTCAGCCACTTCCTTGCCAACTTCCTACTATAGATCTTCTACTGGCTTCACTTGACCCTATCCAGGAAAGCATGGCTAGGACCCCTCGCCGGGGTGGAAGTCCAATCATTCACCTGTTTCAGGGGTCTGGGGCCAGGACGCCTTCTTAGTTCAGTCTCAGCTCCCTCCTTTTCTCGCCCCCCTTTCTCTTCCCGCTCCCCCCCATTAAGGACAGAACGTCTGTTTCCTCTTTAGGGCTGCAGTCCCCCGCAGAGTTGTCACATGTGCCTGATGCAGATGCCCGAGAGACTCCCAGAAATGTTTGTAAACTTCCAGCCTTAACTGCACCTCCCTGGACGCCTCCCTCGGCGAGGCCGGCTGTTGGGTCAGGGCAGCTTGACCTTTGCGGGGGGATCTGGGGTTGAACTGGAAACAGAGGGGCAGGAGCCCCGCTACCTTTCCTCCCTCCCTCGCGCCCGCCGCGTGGAGGGGAAAGCGCAGAGAACAGCGAGGGGTTAAGCTCCTTGTAAGGAAAAGCACCTTCTCTTTCCCTGCGGAAATTGTGCTTTTTGCTTCTATACGTTTAAAGTACGCTGCAAAAAAACCGATTCCGACAGGATTCACAAAACTCCATTTTCCCAAGCTGGGGGGTGGGTGTGAACGCGGAGCGAAGGGAGACAGGACGGGCGGGGCGGGCACAAGCAAGGCGAGCGTGCGAAGAATTTGAGGGATGAGTCATCAAAAAGAAGCTGGGAAAGGCAGCGGAACTAGTAATCCGAGCTGGGAAAGAGGCGAGCGTTCATTAGACGGAGATCATGTCAATCACGTCTGCTCCGCCAATCAGCTGAGAGCCTGGCGGGCCTCACACCGGAAAACGGGTCTTGGTGGGCGGGCTAAAGCCTTTGAAATCGAAAAAGGCAGAGCGCGAGCTGCAGTAGCGGCAGTCGGGCGCAGCGCAGGCAGGCTTCGGAGAAAGATGGCGTATGCCATCAAGGTCACATGGCCACTTGAGGGGACTCAAACGAAATAGTAGCTGAGAACAATAGGAATGGCCACCACAGAATCAGATTTTCACAAGCAGTCTCTATTCCAAATGTTTTTTTTTTTTTTTTTTCCAGTTTGTATTTGTCAGAACATACATGCTTAAAAATGCCATCAAAACTGTGAAGGGGTGGAGTGTCACAGGGCTCTTCTTCAGGGAGCCCCAAAGCGGTGAGGGAGGGTCGGAGAAGCCCAGGGGCCAAGGTGACTGCGGAACCAGAAGGCAGCACGCGCCAGGACAGAAAGTGCCCATTAGGGTCTCTGCACCTAGAGCAACAGAGGAGGCTGATTCCACCAGGGACTGAATGTCACCAGATCCACGTCAGCCTTAAGTCTAGGCAGCTTGGTCTGCCTAGAGGTCTAGGTCTAACCTCTGATCTCTTACGTGTTTGCCCTGGCTAAAAAGGACTTGGTTAGGTCCCTTCTTACATTGTACCAAATAAGTTCCTCTATGATTAACTTTAGTTGATCCAGGATAAGAAATGTGAACTTTATAAACCCATTTGTTTTTCTGTTCTTTCATTACTTTCTTTTTTTGTTTTTATGTTTTATTTTTTTAGACAAGAGTCTAGCTTTGTTGCCTGGGCTAGAGTGCCATGGTGTCAGCCTAGCTCACAGCAACCTCAAACTCCTGGGCTCAAGCAATCCTCCTGCTTCAGCCTCCCGAGTAGCTGGGACTACAGGCACGCATCACCGTGTCCGGCTCATTTTTTATATACATTTTTAGTTGTTTGGCTAATTTCTTTCTATTTGTAGTAGAGACGGGGGTCTTACTCTTGAGCTCAGGCTGGTCTCGAACTCCTGAGCTCAAGCAATCCTCCTACCTCGGCCTCCCAAAGTGCTAGGATTACAGGCGTGAGCCACCTTGCCCAGCCTATATCCTGGTATTAACTAAAGGGTAAACAGGGACTTGTTCACTTCTTATGGCCAATACAGTTAGGGGGCTTCCATTCATGAACCCCTGTATTGTAGGGACCAGGGAAGAGCTGAGAAATATAAAAGTAGTGATCCAAGGGTTGAAGCATTCTAATCTAGTTAATTATTTCTTTCTTTTGCACTTCAGCCATTTTCATGCCCCCACCTGCAATGGACAATCCAAACTGAGAGCTAACCCAGGATTTACCAACTCCCAGAAGAGCTTGACAGGGCTCGGACTTCAAGGGTACCTGGGAATGGAGGCAGTGGCAGAAGGATTAACCTTTTCACTAGCTCAGTCTTGTCCTTATTCAGCTCTGGCCATCCCAGTTCGAGCCATTCCCTCAAGCTACCCTCTACTAATACCCCCTTAGTAGGCATCATCAGACCACTCTGGTTTTAGTTTTATTGATCACTTTGAATCTATTTAGGAATGGGGTTAGAGGGAAAAGGGGGCCACCATCTGTTCTATTCTCTGAGGCACCATTTCTCCCTCCCCCAACTTTTTAGAGGGGCTATAGGAATTCTAAAGGAACAGGTTTCTTATGGAGGAGTCATTCTAGCCTAGTTATTCTAGAACAGTATAGCACACTCAGGAAGCAACAGCACTTAAACCTGAGCTCACGGGGAACCAGACCTGTTTACTGTTACTCCTTTGGCCACCCTAGAGGCTCATGACAATTTCTCTTGGTCAGGTCAGAAGGAGAGAGAGAGAGAGAGAGAGATCTTGTATCATCTGTGACAGATATTCAAGCCATTGTAAGAGAATGTGTGTGTGGAGGGAGGGGGACATGGCAAACTCAGTTCTGTAGTACTTTGGGGAAAAATACACATTCCCAGGGGTTCCCTGGGAAAAATAGAAACTTTGACAGCGCAGGAAAGGACAGCCATGAAACCTGGAGCAGCACTTTCCCTTTCTCCCGCTTTTGCATTTATACAGACCCCAGAGTGGCCGGCTCTACCCTACTGAAAGAAGCCAGCCCCATCCTTAGACGCTGGAGGCAGGACAATGCTCTAGATTGAGGAAGGCGGGGGCAGGAGGCTGCTACGCGAGGGTGCTATATTCTGTCTTGACACCAGGTGGCACCAAATCCTAACCATAGCTCCAAAGACAGCATCAGGAAATGGACCTTGAGAGCCCTTGAACTATTTTCTTCCCCCTCCCTGCTCCCTACATGGAATTGAAGAATAAGAAGCAGCCTTTCAGATATGGTGGATAACCCTTCTTCAGTGAAAACTCTTGAATCCTTACACTACAGCCACTTCCAGCTGAAGATTCCTAGGATTTAAATGTGGCCTTAGTCTCTGCTCTTCCCAGAGACCTATTTCTTGGCTTTAGGTAAGGAAAAGGTGATTTTCCTGAAGTCTTTCCAGATGCCTCCACTCTACAAAAGAGTTGTTTTTCTCCAAGGACGTCAGCTGAAGGACAACAGACATGAGACCTAAGAGGCTCCTCTCTCAGGCTTTTTTTTTTTTTTTTTTTTTTTTTTTT
>VSMD01026686.1:0-20804 GCA_008750895.1 Mirza zaza | reverse complement strand
TTTTTTGAGACAGAGTCTCACTTTATTGCCCAGGCTAGAGTGAGTGCCCTGGCGTCAGCCTAGCTCACAGCAACCTCAAACTCCTGGGCTCAAGCAATCCTGCTGCCTCAGCCTCCCAAGTAGCTGGGACTACAGGCATGCGCCACCATGCCCGGCTAATTTTTTCTATATATATTAGTTGGCCAATTAATTTCTTTCCGTTTATAGTAGAGACGGGGTCTCGCTCTTGCTCAGGCTGGTTTCGAACTCCTGACCTCGAGCAATCCGCCCGCCTCGGCCTCCCAGAGAGCTAGGATTACAGGCGTGAGCCACCACGCCCGGCCTCTCAGGCATTTCTATCTGTCAGATCTGTCCCTTCCGTCAGGGTAAAGATCAAACTCCTTGAAGCCGTTTTGGTTTTCCCCAGTTGGAAGGGACTGCCCCCTCTTCCAAATTGCCATAACAACTTGTGCCATTTGCTCTGACTCCTACTCAATATTGTGACTATTTGGGTACATCTTCTCCTACAAAATTGTGAGCTCCCTGAGGGCAAGGACTATATATTTTATTTATTTATTTAACTTTTTGAGACACAGTCTCACTGTGTTGCCCGGGCTAGAGTGCGGTGGCGTCAGCCTAGCTCACAGCAACCTCCGACTCCTGGGCTCAAGCGATCCTCCTGCCTCAGCCTCCCAGGTAGCTGAGAGTACAGGCATGCGCCACCATGCCCGGCTAATTTTTTTATATATAGTTTTAGTTGGCCAATTAATTTCTTTCTACTTTTAGTAGAGACAGGGTCTCGCTCTTGCTCAGGCAGATTTCAAACTCCTGACCTTGAGCAATCCTCCTGCCTCGGCCTCCCAAAGTGCTAGGATTACAGGCGTGAGCCACCGCGCCCGGCCAAGGACTATGTCTTGTTTATCTTTTTTGTACCCTATACTGATGAACACAGTAAGCACTCAATGATAATAATAATATTTTACATTTCTATGATGCTTACAGTTTACAAACCACATTCACATACATTTTCTCATTTAATCCTCACAACAACCCTGTGAGGTAGGTGTTTTCGTCCCTGTTTTACAGATGCACAAACAGAAGTTAAACAGCTTGCCCATGGTCATACAACTAGGAAGAAGCAGGGATGGATTTGAATGCAGGTTTTCTGACACTAAATCCAGTTCTTTCGACTTTCTGTATCTGAGCTGTTGCTGGCACTTCCTTTTCCTGGGGACTGGGGAGAAGGAAGATCTAAAGGGCAAACTCTTCTCCTTCATTCCCACTTCCTCCTCCTCCTCCTCACTCCCGGACTCCAAAGAGGATTTCAGAATGCAATCTTATTTTATTTAAGAATGTCCTGGTGTGAGATGTCCTTGTGGATAAGAAGGGAAAATGTGGGGTGAAGACAGGACAGTAGGGTGTATTCACAGCTGGTGACTAATGGATCTTTGTCAGCCTGGAGGGAGGTCCCTGCCTATCCGATAACTTAATTAATGACTTGGATGAGGACATTGATGGCATGCTGATCAAATTTGTAAATGACATGGAGCTGGTTTCAGGAAGATCCCAAGAGGCTATCATGAACCGGGAAGATGAAATGTAATATTTCATAGCCAAGTTCATCAAAACCAAATGAATAAGGGCAAGGTAGGAGAGACATGATTTCATAACAATCTGGGTGAAAAGCTTTAGGTGTTTGTGGTGGCCGTAAACTCGTTATTTGTGACACTAGCTGCCCCAAATGCTAATGTGTTCAGGTCTAGAATGGGAGAGATTACAGTTCTGCGTTCTCCTGCTCTGTTCTCGCCGCAGTGGAGGATTGTCTTTAGCCTTGGACACCATACATGAACAAGGACAATAGCAGTCTGGAGCATGGGCAAAAGAAAGGGATCAGGAGCGTGGGAAGACTTAAGAATCATTGTGTATGAACCACTGGAGCTGCTCAACCTGGAGAAGAACCCAACAGGTTGGTGGTGGTGGTGCGGGACCCAGTTTGCAACCACAGGTATTGGAAGGTTCATATAATATATAAGGGGAATTCACCTTGTTTTGCTTTGTAAGAGGGCGTGATCAGGAGCAAAGGGTGGGCGCTATGGGAAAATCGATTTTGCTCAACGTAAGGTAGAACTTCATAATGGTTCCCGATCATCCGATATGCAATGGTCTGCTTGGAGAGGACAAAATTTTCCCATCATTGAAAGTGTTTAAGCAGAGGCAAGATAACGACTTGGCAAGGAGGTTACAGAAGGGAATCAAGCACCAGGTCATAAGGAGGGGGGAGACCAGGCAACTACTAAGGCTGCTTCAGACACAGTAATTTGGGGATTCAAGTGCGGCGGGATGGAGGTGAAAATAGGCCGGGCGTGGTGGCTCATGCCTGTAATCCTAGCACTCTGGGAGGCCGAGGCAGGCGGATTGGTCAAGGTCAGGAGTTCGAAACCAGCCTGAGTGAGACTCCATCTCTACTGAAAATGGAAAGAAATTAATTGACCAACTAAAAATATATATACAAAAAATTAGCCGGGCATGGTGGCGTATGCCTGTAGTCCCAGCTACTCGGGAGGCTGAGGCAGGAGGATCGCTTGAGCCCAGGAGATTGAGGTTGCTGTGAGCGAGGCTGATGCCACGGCACTCACTCTAGCCTGGGCAACAAAGGGAGACTCTGTCTCAAAAAGGAGGAGGAAGAGGTGGAGGAGGAGATAGTTGTAGCCCTCAGAGTAAGTACCTCTTAACTAGTTATCATCTCTGTTGCCAGTCTCTCCTCCTCCAGCCCACCCTGCACTCAGGCTCTGAAATATTTTCTTGAATACTGTGCCATGAGACCTTTCGGCTGAAGTATGATAGGATCTCAGAAAGCCTAGAAGTCATTTGGTTCAGTGCATCATCATTGCCTTTGCATCGCCCACATGCGGTCGCTGCTTGAATGTATGGTGATGGAGCTGCCTACCTTGGGGCTAGACCATTCTAACCGCAGAGGGTACTACCGATTGTTAGAAAGTTCTTCCTAAACACAGGAAAGTGCTTGTATTAGGATGCTGACATTAGCACACTTTTTCTTCCATTTTTGAAACGGTTGGTAATAAGTTTGAAAGGACTTCAAGAGGCTGGAATCATGAGCTGAAACTTTTATTATAATTTTTCATCGTAAAAAAGAAAGGAAAAAGAGCATCTTCCTTATGTTGAACCAAAATCTGCTTTCCTATAACTTCCATCCATTAGGACTTGGAGCCTTTGGAGTCACGCAGAACAAAGTTACAACTTCCTCCTCCCCATGCGCCCAGCAATGACTGGCTAATAGTAGATAAATTTCTCCTGGGATTTTCTAGTCCTCTTGTTATTCTCACCACTATTCTCCAAATATACTTTTGTTAACATCTCCCTTGAAGTCTGGTGCCCATAACTGAACAGAGGGCGTCAGGTGTGGTCTGACCAGTGCAGAGTAGCAGAAGGTGATCACCTCCTTTATTCTGAATGTTATACCCTTACTAATACAGCCCAAGGTCACAATACTTTTTGTGGCAACCAAACCATGCTTTCAACTTATGAAGGCTCATGATGAGCTTTCATTTACTCTAAAAACCCTCTAAGCCACATCTCTCACATCCTATATTCATACTGTTACATTTTGGAATACAAATAAGGGACTTTACCAGCTTTGTATAATTTGTAAATTTGACCTATTGACACTAAAACTGTTCAACCAGTTAAGAATCTGCCTAGGTTTACCTTTACCCATCCCACATTTCTCCATATTGTCCCAAGAGTATTGAGAGAAGGTTTTATTGAACTCCAGATACACAGTGGGTATAGCATTCACCTCGTCTACACTTCCGGTCACCCTGTCAAAGGAAATGAGCTGAGTGGGGTAGGATTTGCTTTTCCTGAATCCATGCAGGGGCTGAGTGATCTTTACTTACTTTTTAAAGTGCTCACTAACCATCCTTTTAGCCATTTGTCCTTGAATCTTGCCCTCAATCAATATCACATTGATCTATAATTTGTGGAGCTCACTTTTCCCATCTGTAAAACGGTGGGGCCATGTTTGTCCATCTCTAGGCTGCGTGAGCATGTCTTCCACTCTCCATGGGGTTTTCAAAGCCACCACCAGTTGTCCTGCAACTTGAGATGCGAGTCCTTGAGGTGCCCTGGGCTGTTATTGGCTCCGACTATGAGATGGAGTTACACAGACCAGCTTAAAGCTCTTTTGGACTAGACTGCCTTCAGGAGCTTCTCTCTGGTGTTCACCTTGTCCTGTCTACTCTGAAAATCCTTTTCCTTGTAGAAGAGAAGGAGCAGAAGAGGAGCTGAGGAGATTTTGTTCTCTCACTATAAAACCTTAGCAAGGCCAGGCGCGGTGCCTCACGCCTGTAATCCTATCACTCTGGGAGGCCGAGGCGGGAGGATCGCTCAAGGTCAGGAGTTGGAGACCAGCCTGAGCAAGAACGACACCCCATCTCTACTAAAAATAGAAAGAAATTAATTGGCCAAGTAAAACTATATAGAAAAAATTAGCCGGGCATGGTGGCACATGCCCGTAGTCCCAGCTACTCGGGAGGCTGAGGCAGGAGGATCACTTGAGCCCAGGAGTCGGAGGTTGCTGTGAGCTAGGATGGCGCCACAGCACTCTAGCCCGGGCAATAGAGTGAGACTCTGTCTCAAAAAATAAATAATAAAGTAAAAAATAAATAAATAAAAAAGTAAAAAAAAAAACGTTAGCAAATGAGTTCGGTCAGAGGGTCCCATTGCTCATCCAATAATAGCCCAACTCTTGTGCTGTGATGAGGACCTCCGCAACTTATGTCACCAAGCTGACGACACTGTTTAACTTCCATCAGGCCAGTTCCCTCACTGCTCCTCAAGCATGCCTAGACCTGCTCGTCTCCGCAGTCCGACTGTGGGTTTTCTCCCAATTTGGAATCCCTACTACTCTCCCCGCCCAAACCCCGCCATGGCCTTTCTTAACAATTTCTCCAGTCCCTTTAGCCTTTACTATATACTTGAAGCTACCTGTTAAATTATGCATGTCATTCATTTCATCGTGGCTGAGTTTTGTCTTCCTGACAGTATGCATCCCAAAGTGGGTGTCTTTTATGCCGCATAGTACATAAACTACACAGGCCCAGGCCTGTGGTTCTAGCAGTCAGACTTCCTATGGAGATTTCCACAACCTTTGACCCTTCACACACACCCCAGATTCAGATCCCACAGTGGCCGTGTCCAGCTCCCTAAAAGACCAAAATAGAAACCAGATAAATCTAGGGATGCGGACTGGTCTGGGCACTAGTGATTTTTGCAATGTAAAATAAAGTCCAAGCATATCCTCAGCCTCTCTTCAAACAAGGAGCTGGAGCTGGACTTTTCCGCTGCGCTCACGGCGGGCAGTCGGCAACAGAGCTGAGAACCACAAGCTACGCGGGCACAGAATTGCTGTCAATTAGATTGAAATCCTGCCTGTCTTGAAGGGCACCTCCTCCACCTAGACCTTTCAAAGGTATGAAGACCAGTTGTCATCTCTCACTGATGGGTCCCTAATAGGATCGAAGCTGGGTTGCTATGGTGCCTTGAGTTTTTAGAGGAGAGGCAGAGAGAGTCTCCTAACTTGGAGGCTCATCCTCCCTCCCCGCAGAATAGGAGACCCAGACTGCTAATATCTCAAATGGAGCAACCAAAGGATGGAACACAAGAACAAAGACTCTGAATTGACCTCAAAAGGTCATGTAATCTAGCCCTCTGTTTCCAGGAAGATGAAAAACACCAACACTTCCCTTAGTAGCCATCTGTTCAATTTGGCAACTGCTGTTGAGGACTCACTAGGTGCCGTGACCGTCTCCTATCTGTAGCAAAGTTTTCCCTTGTGTTTCACTTAGTCTCATTTCCCCCTCTATCATCCACCGAAGAAATGGAGAACAAGTCATCAGCTCTGTACTTATTTACAAGTTATATTTTTGAAGATGGTCATAGCACACTTGTCACATAGTAGGTGCTCCACACCGTTGAATGTTCTCTCACCAGATTTTTCTAAATGAAAACACACACACGCCCCAGCGAGTCCTTTGGCACATTGTTTTTGCTCTTCTCCAGATCCTCTCCAGCTTTTCTACATCTACTACAAATGTGTTGCCCAGGGGTAGACCCATCACTCTTTGAAAGGCATAATCAATGTCAGGTAGAGTAGAACAAGTTGAGCAGGACCATGGGAAGGGTCATACATGACTAGGCTGCATTCTAAATCTGTTTCTAACACTAACTGGGACGGGCTTTTCTCTGCCCATCTCCCTAACTACAAAATAAGTGGATTGGACTAGATGATTCGGGTTACTTCTAGTTCTAAGACTCACACTCTTATTACTTCCCAGCGACTCCATGCTATATTTTTGTTATTATAAGCTAGTATCCATATTAGTTTTGGAAAGAACAAAGGAAAGAAGGGAGGGAGCAAAGGAAGGAGAAAACCAGTTCTACACTATGGACTCATTCAACTTGTGACCCACTCTGACAGCCCCTCCCGTTTTTTTTTGTTTTGTTTTAAACTATACATGTGTCAAGTCAAACATTGCCCATTTTTCCTGTTTCATGTACCATATTAGTGTATTAGTTCTGGGTTTTGGTCTTTGTACATACTACCTTGTGTTCGTCCCCTCTGAACATCATCCTGCTTGTGATGGATCATGTCCCTCAATTTGTCAGGGTCACTTTGAAGAATTCCATTCCCAGTTTCTGAGGTATCAGCAACCCCACCCAACCGTCACACTTGAGGAGCAGATTCCCAGTTCAGTCCTTCACGTCACTGATAAAATATGAAATCCCATAATGCTAACCCTGCAGGCCTTGCTCAATCCATGCCCCGGGGTTGACAAGGAGCCACTGACCATAATCCTGGCAAGAAATCGCTCGCAGGGCCCCCGATGATGACTTCAATTCTGATTCCCAGCACAGGAATCAGGCGTCCCTGGGGAAGCAGAGGCCCCTGCTCTGTCGGTTACCCGAGGCCAGGGAGTTAGCATGTCTGATGCCTCGCTGGATTCAGCACGAGAAAGAATTTCAGCAGGTTAGAGGTCAAACCTCCTCCCAGCCCCCAGTCCAAGATGAGGGCAGGGTTGTTGCAGGGGAGGAGGGTGGGGGGGAGGAGGAGGAGGAGGAGGAAGAAAAGGAGGAGGCGGCGGTGGCCGGTGGCAGTGCTGGCAGAGGAGGAAGTATTTTCGACATTTCATTAGGAGGCCCAAGGTGCCAAGAGGAGGCATCAGCTGCAAGAACCCATAGCGCTGGGAGCAGGGGGTTGGGGACAGCAACCTGATTAGGATTGGAGAGGCCTCCGTGGAGGGGGCCAGCAGAGTGCAGCCCAGACTCGTGGCAGCTCACAGGCACAGGAGGAGGCAGAGGGAGGCCGCCTGCTCGGAGGTCTGTTGGGGCAAGGCCTGGGCAAGGGAGGCAGGTTGGGAGTGCTAACTGGATTTTTTATTTTTATATCAAGACACTGTGTTTAAAATTTTTACAAAGGACAAACTCCATGGGTTTCCGTTAGTGTTTTAAGAACTTTTCTTTAAAAAAAAAAGCCAACAACAACAAAAAACACCGCCTTTTTGAAAGAGAAATGACAGACACAAAAGAGACTGTAAAGAAAATGGGGCAAATATCTGATAGCATTTCCCCAAGGGCAGAGGCAGAACCCAGATCACACCCGGGCGGAGTGGGGGCCAGGAATGGCGTGGCCTCCACAGTACCTCATTCAGCAAATCTAGGGTCCCCTGGTCTAGCCAGGCCAATGCTGCTGGCCTTTGGGGGAGGCAGGTCACCCTGTAGGCTCTGCAGCCATCATGGGGACACAGAGATAGCTGGAGATGTCTCCCCTGTGGCTCTCCAGCCCCATCCAGCAGTAATTAACCCCTTTCTCTTTCCACCCCATAGTCTTGCTCGAATCTGTTTCTCTCCGGGAGGGTCCTGTTCCTTGGTCCGCGTGTGCGTGCACTGGGGGTCCCGCAGCCAGAGAAACCTGGGCCTGGAGCCCTCCCTTCCAGAGCTGCCTCTTAGCGCTCACGGGTTGGAAAAGCATTTGTTCCAAAAGTGAAAAACAAATCAACAAAAACAAGACCCAGAAAAAAGACCAAGTCTGGGGGAGGAAGAGCCACTCTGCTCTTTCACGCTCCCGAGTCCGGAGTTGGTCGGTGGTGCAGTTCCAAGAGAGGCCGAAGGCGAGCACCAAGGGGGTGTCCAGCTGTTGCTCTCAGCGCCCCCAGGAGTGTCTGTGGTCAGGCTCGGGGAGCTGGCTTCAGCTGCTGTTCCATGGGTCCTCGGTCTCCCGAGGACTCATTTGTGTCCCCGTTTTGAAGGGTTTGTTCAGGTTTACTTCCGTATCTGTGTTTCTGTACATGCAAGTGCATGTCCACATCTATGTTTGTGCGGGTGGGTCTGCTGTAGGGTGTGGGTGCGTGCGTATACATATATGTCCGTGTGTGTCTGTGTGCGTGTCTGCGTGTGCGTGTGTCCGTGGGTCAGGAGGGAGGGAGCCAGGGGACGGGCTGTGCTCTGGGCTGGAGCTATACCCGGGTAGTGGAGTGTGAGTGGGGCAGCCCGGTGCTGTTGAACCCGGCGGCAAAGGTGTTGTAGGGGTGCAACGTCTGCAGCCCTACCAGGGAGTTGGGGATCATGGTGATGGTGTTGGGGGTCATGAGAGGGATGTCGTCGGGGGAGCGCCGCAGGGTCAGGGTATAGTCGGGCAATGCGGTGAGGCGAAGCGTGTCGTGCGGGGGGCCAGCCTCACACTCGTGGTGGGTGGGGCCCAGCTGCAGCGCCGCCAGCTCCTCCTCAGGGGCAGCTCCCAACTCCGGGGCCCCGGCTCCCCTCTGAGGGCTGGGCTGCCGCAGGGGCTCCTGGCGCCGTTTGTCCTTACGGTAGTAGAGGGCAGCGAAGGCCAGAACATTAAGGAACAGGAGGGAGGCCCCCACGGCGATAGTGACACTCAATTCGGTGGAGTAGTCACGAGGGTTCTCCACCAGCAGTGGCCCTGCATCCTGGTCCCCGTTCCAGGAGCCCTGGGCGTTCTCGTTGCTGTAGGCAGGTGAGATGGCTGGCCGCTTGGTGCTCCAGGTCTTGCCGTTGGGCCTGCGGGTGATGTGGGAGCTGTGGGTGGTGTCCGGGGGCGGCACTTTGGTGGTTGTGGATGTATAGTGGAACATGTCGTGCAGGTTGTATAGGTGGGGCACCAGGTGTTTCCAAAAGGCCACCTTGGTGGCCCGGTAATGATCACGGACCCTTGGTTTCAGCCCGATGTGAAGGTAGAGCTGGTCTCGGGGATTGTATTTGGACCAGGCCACTTCCTCAAAGCGGTTGGCCTTGGTGTGAATGAACTTGGTGTCCTGGGGGACCGGCTTGTTGGGATCCCTGAAACACCACATGGAAATCTGGGGTCACCACTCTGCCTCGATGAGGAAAGGGCCCAGCATTCTTCCTCTCACAGCCACCCCTAAAACTCTGCCCTACTCCAAAACTTCCCACCATTTCCATCTTTTTCAGGACACCTCCCTCTGTCCACCCCCCGTTTCCCCAGGGCTTGAACTCCTATCTCATCCTTCCTTATGCTCATCCTCTAAGATCAGGCTATAAACACTTTTTCTTCTCACTTGCTACTGAGTATCTGTCGATCTTTTCAGCTGCCCAGTTTTGCCAAGAGCCCCCCTAAAGGCTCTATCAGAACGTATTTTATTCCCATTTCACACAGCCTCTGACCAGCTAACCTTGAATCCCACACTTCTACCAGTGACTCTCACTCCTGCCCAGTCATGATGCTAGTTCTGAGCCTCAGTGAAATTTTTGGAGGAAGGAAAATAGCAGGAAAGATTCTAGAAAGGGAGGTTAGGAAGAGGAGTAAAGGAGTTACCAAGCAAGATTTTGGGAACATCTTAGGAAGGGAGATGGTGGAAGAGGTTTAGTCGGATGGGCAGAGGGGAGGGCATGCTGGGGTCCCCAAGAAGAAAAGCCCCCATTTTCTCCTTACCCAGTCTTGGCAAAGTTGGTCCAATAGGTCATGACGACAGCACTGAGCATGACATCATTCTTGGAGAAGTTGCAGGGGAAAAGGTCAGTGGGGCCTACCATAGGGACCCCAAAAACATAGGGTACTTCGTCCCCATGAGCTGCATCTGACCAAGCAGGCTTCATGAGGCTCTGGCAGTGATGGTAGAAGGCGTAGAAGTAGGTGGGTGAGCCATAGCGGGCGTGCAGGTCAGCTGTCACCACTGAGGGCTCCACCCACTGGTGGTCAGTGAAGAGTGCCACCAGTGTTTTACGGCGGGTCTCAGGGTTGTCACGGTCTGCCCAGTCTGTGTACATGAACTTGATGGTCTCCCGCAGGGTGTCCTTACCCTCAGGATAGCCATACAGATTGTCCACAAAGTTGGAGACAGAATAGTCAAAGTCCGTGCCAGAGACACCATCCTCAGGGTCTACCACCCCTTCCACAAACTTGAGACCCTCACCCTGGTTGACACCTAGCATGATGTCATAGTTGAGGAACTCTCCCTGTTCCATCAGGATCTCGGGGTCATCAGGGATGACGTCACCATCAATCACAGGGCCAAAGGCCACATGGTAGCGGGCTGGCTGGATGTCCTGCTCTACCAGTTCCTTGGCACTCTTTTGCCGAAGACAGTCCACCATGTCCACGGTGTCTAGCACGTTGCAGCCCACTTTGTCTGCCAGAAGGCTGGTGTACTTCACTGGCTGGTAGTTTACAGCCCAGCTGGACAGAGCGGAACCACTTTGGATGATGGCCCTCTGGAACAGTCCTACAGAAGAGAGGGAGCACCAGGTCAGATTTATTGTGTCACACACAGCCATAAAACACCTTCTTCCATTGTCCCCGAAGCTACCCCATGGTTTCATGGGCTGGGAAGGAGGAACGGCACTTTTGGTTCCTCTGTTGCTTCCCTGTCCCAGTGCAACTGTTGGAAACTGAGGGGTTAAGGAGATGCCAGGAAGAATTAACCCCTTGAGTCCTAGACATCAGGCTCCTTATGCTCCCTCTCTTTATCTCTCCTTGTCTTCCCCTCTTGCTTCCTGCCCAGCTGGGCCCAGCTCTGTGCCAGCGCAGCACCAGGGAGCTGGCGCTGGCACCACAAAGGGGTCTTTTTCATGAGAGATGAGAAACGCAGGCAGGAGAGAGCCCCACATTCTGGGAGTCCGGGGAAGGATCCTGAGGGCAAAGGCCTTGGGGTCTGAAGGTCCCCAGGGAACCTGCACTCGCAGTCTGCAGTCTCCACAGAGACTTTCCTTTTCCTGAAGCTTCCACTGATGCTTTAGATCCCTGTTCTCCCCTAGCTGAGAAGGAGCCAGTCCCCCAAATTGAAAAAGAAGATGATTCTTCCCCCTCTAGGAAAAAAGGGCATTATTCTCTCTCTGGCCCGGACACTCCCAAGGGAGAATTGGGCCCTCAAACACACAAGTCCATTCCTCTAAGAGAAAGGCCGTTTGCATGGGCAGAAAGGGAGGGAGAGAAATATAGATTAGTACTTGAGAGAGCCTCGCTTTTCCAAAGATTATTCTCCACGAGTCAATTACAGAAAGACAGAGAACAAATCTTTAAAGCAGCCAAGCCTCCAGAGACGCAGGCGCTCAGGCCTTCTGGTACCAGGGGAGGAGGCCCCAGTCAGACAAGGCGCCAGACTTCTTTTCAGACACAGGCACCCTTACAGCCAGACATTTTGCCCTCCTTTGGGGAAAAAAGGGGGATTCCTGTTCCCACTACTGTCAAGTAGAAACGGTCCCTCTCTCTGGAGATGCAGAGCCTACCTTACTTTTTCCCCCACCAAGCTAGTCTCTGGAGGGGCAGAGACAGATTTCTAGGTTAGATGTGCTTCTTCTCTCTCAGAGACACGGACCTTCTTCAAAGAGGGACTGAAGGTCTTCCTGTGACAATATCACTAACTCAGAGGGTTGATTTCAATGAAAAAAATATGTCTTCTCTCACATATTTCCTTACTTCAGAGAAGGGCACCTATTTCAGGAAGATCTTTTTGTGAGAAGCTCCGCTTTGCCTATCTGAGATAGAATGTCCCCTGTAGTCCAGAGGTGGAGAGAACATTTCTTGCTGAGCGAAAGAGGGCCTATTCGGCCACCTTGGAAGAGTCACTGACAGAGGGACCCACTGCAAGGAGAGAGGCTAAAAAATGAATCTCCTTTAGGTGGCTTGCATAGCCCAGGAGGAAGTGTAGAGGCTGATCATAGACCGTCGTCCCTCAGAAGAAGCCCACCTCACAGGTTAGTGATTTCTTACTTCAACCCATCTCCCCCTCAAGAACACTTCCCCTCTTGACAGACCTGTCCTTCAGAGAGAAAGGCAGAGAAGGAGTGTTTCTTACACCTGGAAACCAATCTCTATCCTAGGCCACTACCCTGAAGTAACATGTCTGTCTCACACTGAAAGATTTCCCCTGTCCCAAAAGAACTATTGTCCCCTCAGAGGGGATGCTCTCCCAAATAAGACTCCCACATCAGGAGGAGAATCTTGCTTTCTCGGGATGTAAATGGGATTCTCTCCCTTCCGTCTCTCACACGGGGAGAAGTACTTCTTCCCCCCAGAGAAACACTTGCTTTCTGCTTCTCCACACGGGAAACCAAGCTGGTAGAAGAGGGCACACTCATTCCCTTGGGTGACCCTGGGGTGAAGTCTGGGAAACCTGGGGCTCAGGGTGGGCAGAGCTACTCACCCTCAGAGTGGTGTGACAATGTGAGGAGGCTGACACAGGACGCGCCGATGCCCGAGCCAAAGACGGTAATACGGTGGGGATCTCCTCCGAAGAAGGCAATATTCTCGCTCACCCAGCGGAGGGCCTGGATTTGGTCAAGGAGCCCATAGTTGCCCTTGGCGGCCTGATCGCCAGTGCTCAGGAAACCTGGATTTGACAAAGGGCATGAGGATGGTGAAGGCGGAGGGACGGAGGATTTGGGTTACGACGGCAGGCAGGAGTTGGGGGAGGCGGGCACCGAGGATGAGCATGCAGCATAGTTCTTTCCACCTAGCTATCATAAGCCACTGCTCCTAACAAAAAAGAATAAAACCAAACAAAACAAAATTAAAAAAAATAAACCACTGCTCCTTTCTGCAAGGTCCAGCGTCATCAATGTAGGAAGGAGAGGCTCCCTGCCTCCCACCCCGCATCCAGTTGGGAAGGAGGGGTCCGCAGACCATCCGAAGTGGATGCCTCCAGGTGGGAGACGGCCCTGATCAGCATCCTCTGCCCTGATGTACTCTCTGGGGACATTACCCTAACATCTGGCAAAATATAGTGGGAAGGACAGGGACCCTGGAGTCAGATAGTCCTTGGTTTGAATCCTGGCTCCATCACATCCTAGCCATGGAGCCTTGGGCAAGTTATTTAAAATCTCTGGGCCACAGTTTCCTCTTTTGCAAAATGGATATAAAAATACCTCATAGTGTTGTCACAAGGATAAAATGAACATAAGCATCTATAACATGCTCAGCACATTGCAGATCTCCAGTTACTTCTCTTTCCCCTTCTTCTCTCTCTAAAGGAAGTGAAGAATCCGAGAGGCAAACATCCATAAGCTCTCCTTGCCCTTCCTGTACGAATGAGTCCACCTCCACTTCTTCCCAGGGCCTCGGCTGGCTCCCTACCCCTCATTCTCAGGGTAAGTCTGCATTTCCCTTCCTCCACCACCTAATGAATCGGAAACTCTGGGGGTGGGGCCCAGTAATCTGTGCTTTTTAACAAGCTCCCCAGGTGATGCTGATGCCTGCTAAAGTGGAGAAGCCACTGGGTTAGACCATCTTTTTCATCCGCTGGAGAAATGGGGAAGTCAGTGCAGTGGGTTACCACAGAAACAGGTCTTCCCGCCCCACCCCCTCACTGGGATTTGCTGCTGAGAAGACATGTCACCATGGAGACTACCTTCCCACCCACCTGCTGGGATTTGCTGCTGTGGAGACTTGTTGCCATGGAGACTACCTTCCCGCCCACCTGCTGGCTATCCCACAGAGATGTCCTATATTCCTCCCCCTACCACTGCTTCCATTTTAGACTGTTCCTTTCATCTCTCTTCCCTGGATCCTTAGGTTCCTTCGAAGGCTCTATCTTCTGCTATAGGCTTTTGGAAGGGGTCTTTCCAGGTGGATGATTGTGGAGCTCCTACACATGGAAACCCACACTTGGATCCATATTTTTTTTTTTTTTTGAGACAGAGTCTCACTTTATTGCCCAGGCTAGAGTGAGTGCCCTGGCATCAGCCTAGCTCACAGCAACCTCAAACTCCTGGGCTCAAGCGATCCTGCTGCCTCAGCCTCCCAAGTAGCTGGGACTACAGGCATGCGCCACCATGCCTGGCTAATTTTTTCTATATATATTAGTTGGCCAATTAATTTCTTTCTATTTATAGTAGAGATGGGGTCTCGCTCTTGCTCAGGCTGGTCTCGAACTCCTGAGCTCAAAGGATCCGCCCACCTCGGCCTCCCAGAGAGCTAGGATTACAGGCTTGAGCCACCGTGCCCAGCCTGGATCCGTATTTTTTGACACCACGGTTAAAAGCTCATTCACAGCACCTGGAATCAACTCTGTGCAAGGCCATGTTTGAGGAGGCTCCCCTAGCTCAGGGAGAGCTCCCTGGTGGTCCTCACAGCCCATGGGCAGAAGCTGAATTCAAATAGACTCAAGCAGGCACAAGACCTCATCACTGTCTTTCTCATGTCCTTCTGTACCTAGCTTCTGCAAAGGAGTTCATCTCACCCTCTTCAAGTGTGTTATTAATTTACCTTTGGTACAACTAAGTGCGGAAAGGACTTAGTTATCCCTCCAAGAACCTAGTCACAAGTCGTCTTTAGCCCCGGGTTCCAGATGAGGAAATGGGAAGGAATTAGAGAAAGCCTGAATGCGGATGAACGGAGTAGCCCGTGTTCTTCCTGACAAGGAAACCATCTTCTCCTTTACCTAGCCCATTCAGAAATTGAAGCTGCTCCTGTGAGTCTTGAAAACTATGTTGACCAAGATCCAACTCAGCTGCCCAAGCCTTGAGACCCTTTGGCAAAAATCACTATGTGCTTTTCTTAGTCCTCCCTCCCTCCTCTCCTTCCCCTCTATTCTCTTTTCCTTTTCTCTCATTCAGGCAATAGCAGACTTGGCTTCAGCCTTTGCCAAGGCATCATTTAGTGAAATGTGTCAAATATGTCTCTCCCAATCAGCAGGAAAAGCCTACATTTGGTTATAGATTTCTCTAGCATGTACCGATTTCCTGAGTTGGGGACAAAGGCCTGAAAGGGCTGGGTGAAGGACTTGACCATCACTCTCTGCTCCCTCAGGTCCCGTGAACCTCCAGATAAGGGGCCCTGAAGCATGTGGATGATGCCATGTCAACAGTTCCTACTATAAGAATCCTGCTTGAAGTGCTATATCCAACAGCAAACCTGATCAGCCATGAGCACACAAAATCTGGCAGTTTACAAGGGCAATCACTCCCTCCTAGTTCCCCAGTAACTCAGCCATCCACAGAAACCATGTGAGAATGAAGGCTGAAACACCAAATTTTGTAAATTGCCAGAATAAATCTGAGCCAGTCTCCCTGGGCCCAAATTCCTACTTCAGTACATGGTAAACTGCTTGTCAATAGAAGATGGGGGAATGTGGCAGACTGTAACAAAACCAGATATTTGTGTCACTCAAGGCTTGATGTTTACCAGGTTTTCAGTTTGCCTGGAGGGTACCTGAACAAGGATGTAGGATTAAATTCTGGAACCCAGAATAAAACTTGACAAGTTTCTACTTGCTCAGCCTCAGGGATACCCACATTCCATATCCTACTGGAGTCCGTTTCTTTTGTTGGCCCCAAGCCCAGTGGGGCCTTCTCAAACAATAGCTACCCCTCTGCCTTGGAGAGGATCCATGGATTAGCCTGTGACATTCTTAACATCCATGAATCACCCAAGATGTCCAGGGAAGCACCTTAGAGTGAACCGTCTGTTTGGGCTCAGTGCTCAGAAGCGATGGGAGGGAGGGTGAATGAGTGAGTGTAACTGGGGTCCAGAACTGGCCACCTGTTCTGAGATGTTTTGGGAAACAAAATAACAAAGCCTCCACTACACAGCAAAATCTCCAAGCGTCAGGGACAAACCCATGTTCTATATCTGGTGCCAAGAGACAAAAACATCTTGTATGTACCCAGAATCCAATCAGTGGCTTATTGATTATATTTGTGTTCCAGAACAGGAACTGAAGGGTACACAGAAGTGGTGGGGAACTTCTGACCAAATCTCAGTTTATGATTCCTTCTGAGTTTTGGGTAATATTATCTTGGTCATCAACTGCTTAAGCCTAAAGAATAATATTTCTGTCCCCTAGATGTGCTGTTCTGGTTATTCAAATGAGAGGAGGTTGTAAATGGTTGTTTTTTTTTTTTTTTTTTTTGAGACAAAGTCTCACTCTGTTGCCCAGGCTAGAGTGCCGTGGCGTCAGCCTAGCTCACAGCAACCTCAAACTTCTGGGCTCAAGTGATCCTCCTGCCTCAGCCTCCTGAGTAGCTGGGACTACAGGTATGCACCACCATGCCCAGCTAAGTTTTTGTATATATATTTTTAGTTGGCCAATTAATTTCTTTCTATTTTTAGTAGAGACAGGGTCTCACTCTTGCTTAGGCTGGTCTCGAACTCCTGACCTTAAGCAATCCTCCCGAATTGGCCTCACAGAGTGCTAGGATTAGAGGTGTGAGCCACCGCGCCCAGCCATGAAGTGGGGATTCTTAACCTGAATTTCATGGATGAGCTTCAGGGGGATCTGTAAAATTGTCTTTATAAGTTTGTGTGCATGTATGTATGTGCATTGTTTTGGGGGAGAGTCCATAACTTTCATCATAATCTCAGAAGGGCCCAAGACCCCCCAGAAGGTTAAGAATTTCTGAAATAGAAGCTTAAGGATTAGAGCAGCTGAAGGATTGCGAAGCAATCAGCGAATCAGGATGATATACGGAGTGCTCAGCAGCCACAGTTTTCTGTGCAGCCCATAGCTCCCAACTGACATCATGGGGACTTCGCATCCCACGTGAAACCCGGAGTCCCTCAGATGCTACGTCTCTCCTTCTGGCTCCCCTCTGCCTCCATTCCCTGTGTCTCTCTTGTTCTCTTTTCTCTCTCCAGTCTTTTTCTTCTCTTCTTTGCTTTCACCTCTCTCTTCCCCTTTCCTCCACTCTCCCTTTTTCTCTCTTCCTAGCTGCTCTGAGAATATGGAACATATTCTTAGTATTCTCTGTACTTTCCAATAAACCTTATAGAATGGAGCTTTGTGTATATAATTTATTTATTTATTTTTGAGAGAGAGTCTCACTCTGTTGCCCGAGCTAGAGTGCCATGGCGTCAGCCTAGCTCACAGCAACCTCAAACTCCTGGGCTCAAGCGATCCTCTTGCCTCAACCTCCCGAGTAGCTGGGACTACAGGCATGTGCCACCATGCCCTGCTAATTTTTTTCTATATATTTTTAGTTGGCCAAATAATTTCTTTCTATTTTTAGTAGAGATGGGGTCTCGCTCTTGCTCAGGATGGTTTTGAACTTCTGACCTTGAGCGATCCACCCGCCTTGGCCTCCCAGAGTGCTAGGATTATAGGCGTGAGCCACTGCACTCGGCCTGTGTATATAATTTTTTTAAAGTAGCTGAATTGAATTTTTTCTGTCACTCTAAGAAAAGAAAATAGCAAAATTACTATTGGCCTTCAACTACTGTTCATGTGTGCCTGTATATCTGTGTGTGATGACGTTTGTGCCTTCATTCCCCTTTAGGAACCATGCAGCCCTAGTGTGTGGGCTGACAGCCACCTGCATGGGACCATGAGATTCAGGACAGAACCGAGTGAGAGTGTTGCCATGGTGTCTGAGGCAATGCAGGAAAATGGAGCAGGGGCAGAACCAGGAAATCCAGAGCCCACCAGACCATGGAGACACCAGGGATGATGCCCTACGTGTTCCTTACCCAGTATCCCAGGTGCCACAGACTCTGCTTTTTTCATGGAATATCATTTTTCCGATCTGAACCCAAAAAAGGCGTCTTGCCATCCCATATAGCATTAATTGTAAGTCAAGGGGAGGTTGCCATTTTTGTGCATGCAATCACACCCAGAAGTGAAATGCAGCACCAGGGTCTCCAGGATTGGAACTGACAAAGCAATATAGTCGAGAGCAAATTAAAATGAGGTCCTGTCCCCCAGCTGGCAAAGGAGCACGCCATGCCTAACTTCTGCTTTAGCACGCAGGCCTACAGACCTGTCAAATAGCCTAGACCCCCACTGGAACTCTGAGGATACAAAGCTTCCAGGCAAGAAGTTGACTTCTTCATGCCACTGCAGGGACATGAGGTCTGGGAGAGAATCTGAAAGGGAGCAAGGCCCCGTATGCTTAGTCAGCCTCTCTGCAGCACTGCGCTTGGTAACCCCAAGACCTTGGCCATAGATGGGCCCTGGTGGTCACCAAGGAAGGTACAGGGGTGAGGGGCAGCCTAAGTCACCAAAATAAGTATGTGCAAGGCACAGTGTGTAGGGGGAAGGATAAATGGATGTGTATGAGCAGGTGTTTAGGAAACGAGTGTGTGTGCATGGCAGTGTGCATGTGTATGGCGGTATGTGCATAGAGAGAGAGCAGAGGAACGTGTGTGTCTGTAGGGTATGGAAGTGTTGGGGGACGCAAGAGTGTGGCTGGGGTGGGTAGAGGTGTGTGTGCGTGCGTGCATGGATCTAGCTGCATCTCTAGGTACATGAATGTGTGTATATTTGTGGAGCGAGGTGAGGGGATAAGTACACATGTACGTACTGGGTGCACATATGCAAGGTATGTGCAGGCAGAGCTCTATGTGTGCGTGCACGCGCGCGTGTGTGTAGGGGTTATGGGTATGCATATATATGGGGGAATATATAAGCGTAGCACATGGGATGTGTGTAGACATGGCGGCAGGGATGTGGAGACGCGTGTGTATGTGTGCGCACGGTGTAGGACAGTGTGGACTCACAGGTAAGGGTACATGCCTATGGGGACGGGGAGTATCACTTTGTGTTTCCGTGAGGAAGGTGAGAGGCAGACATGTGCAGCGTGTGGGTGTGTGGAGAGGACACAGAAGTGGGGTGTGTAGGTGTGTGTGGGCCTGTGGGGGAGTTGGAGAAGGAATATCTATGCACATTTCCGGTACATATGTGTAGAGTTTGGGTGTGGATGTGCAGGGTGTAGGTCTTCCTGTGGGGTGTAGACATGGGGGGAGAGGGAAGTGTGAGTGTGGGCACGTGGCATGGGCGTGGGTGTAGGTGTGGCTAGAGAGAGGTGGGGGAAGTATACGAGGATGTGCGCGTGCATATGAAAGGTGAGGGAAATCTGTGGGGTGTGGACGTGAAGTGTGTAGAGTGTGTGTGCGGGAGACTGCATGTGTGGAGTGTGTATGGAGGGCTGCGACAACGTATTTATGTGTTGGGGACCTTTGGATGTGGACACGGGGCTAGCTGTGTGTGTGCTTTGTGGGGGGTGAGTGAGAAACAACCGTATGCCTGGGGGAGGGTGTGTAGACACGTAGGGTAAATGGGTGTGTAGACATGGGGTGGACTAGAAGGAACATCTGTGTACGTGTGGGGTGTTTAGGGATCGGGGGTGGGTGTGTAGAGATGAAGACAGCACGCTGGAGAATTAACAGACCCTATAAAACTCAGCCAAGCAAAATTCTGGGAGCAGAGACCTGGCTTGGGACCTAAGAGAAGGTGTGAAGTTGGAACTGAATTTCCAGTGCCATCTAAACATTCCAAAGAAGGGCTTGGGGCTATGGGGAAGCTTCCAGCACTTAGGGAGGGGCTATGGGATAACAGCATTTTGACGTGGTCATGAGCACCAGCTAGAGAACCAAGGCTGCCTACTTACTTTTAACTCCCCACCATTCTTCCCTCCCCCTTGAGAAGCCAGCCTTCCTTCTAGGCACCAGGCGGGGAACCATACCTAGCACCCCAACCCGATAGTTGAGGGTGATGACGATGACATTGCCATAACTGGCGAGGACGCTGCCATCAATCATGTTGCCTGTCCCTTCCATGTAAGAGCCTCCGTGGATGTAGACCATGACAGGCTTAGCACCACTGTCCCGGATGTCTGCAAGGAGAAGGGGTGAGACGCAGGCTAGGTAGGATGCCCTTCCTCCCCCACCCCCGCCAGCCCTGGGTGGGGGTGCGGGTGGCAAAGCTATCCCAGGTGCCAGGACACCACCACCATCCCTGAGGGCAGGACTCATGGAGCTGCTCAGCCTGGAGCTCAAGCATCTGCCAGAGACAGTCGGACTTCAGTGATGTTTGTAAAGACTCCGGTCTCAAGTGCCTCCCAGCTGAAGGCAGCCAGGACTGCGTGACACAGCTAGGCCTAGGCGGGCCACGGCTGGGCCCTAGGGGCAGGGGCAGCAGGAAGAGGAAGGGATGGTTCCCTTAGCTGCATCAGGCGAGTCCCTGCCCTGGGCACCCAGGAGTCCTGGGACCTGATATGGCTTTAGAGAGCAGGAGCTGGGGAGCCCTGGAACCCCCTAGACCAGTTACATGGAGAAACGGCCACTGGCAGCAGCTGGCCCCCCCGGTGCAGACAGAGACAAGAGGTGTGGGAGTAAGGGATAGCACAGGGAGAGAACGAGGAAGGATGTGGGGAAAGGGGGGTGGATGGCAGAGATGGGGGGGACCTTACTGACATGGTTTCTCAGCCATGTGCCCATTTACCCCACTCTCCCTGGGCAGACTTAATCGAAAATGCTGGGGACGGGGCAGAACTGAGAACGAGAGTGCCTGCTCCCAGTCAGCGCTGACATGTGGATGGAGCCTTTGCAGAGGCCG
>VSMD01026684.1:0-71124 GCA_008750895.1 Mirza zaza | reverse complement strand
CTCCCCGCGCCTCCCCCGCACCTCCCCGCGCCTCCCCCGCACCTCCCCGCGCCTCCCCCGCACCTCCCCGCGCCTCCCCCGCACCTCCGCGCGGCTCTCCGAGCACCCTCGTTTGCGGGCTTTATCGAAGTCCTGCCGTGCAGGCGTGACTGATGGCACCACTGGCCATCGGTGACGAAAGTCAATTTCCAGCCTCTTCCCCTCCGCAGAGCTCTCACCCTCCAACCCCGCAGCTGGTTCTTCTGGCAACCGGCGCCCCATCGGAAGCCATGGAGGGCCCCAGCCGCCGTCATCTTACCAGCATACAAAAGACTGTCCTGCTGTTCTGGAGGCTCCAAAGTGTTAGGCAGTGCGGGCCGGGAACCAGCCACAAAGACGGAATGGATACATTTTACTATACCACAGAAACCAAGTAACACCCTAAATGCCTGCCACCCACCGGGGCTTAACATAACCGGTCCCTTCTCTTCCTGTAGGATAGAGCCAGGACCTGGCCCCAGGCCAGCCAGTTGACGCCTTGCTCTCTCCTGGGGCAAGGTCCCACATCACGGGACTGGCAAGGCAGAGTAAAGGTGTCCATTTAGCCCATGAAGGTGGAAGAGTGTCCCCTTGGACATATGTACCGCAGTTTCTTTGTCCATTAATGAGCAATATTCTGTTATTATATTGTACTGTCCTACTTGCCAAAGATCTTAATATCTCCGTTTTCTCTTTGCAGCCAAATTTAGTCTAGGCTCTCAGGCAGGACCAAATGCTTGGTGCTTTTGCGCAGCCTTCCGCGTTCTGTGGAAATAGCCATGATTAGAAGATCTCTCGGTATTGTATGGGTTCAAAACATAATGTTGTACATGTTATAAATGTAATTTCTAAATGATACTGATGTTTTTAAATTTTTATTTAAAACTGACAGCTGATAGCTGTGTATATCTATGAAGTATGATGTGATGTTTGGATATACGTTTACGATGGGGAATGATTAGATTAGGCTCATTAACATATCCATCGCTTCACATATTTCTCTTTTTTTATGGCAAAAACATTTAAAATCTACTCTTTCAGCAGTTTTGAAATACAGGCATACCTCATGTTGTTGTGCGTGGCTTATCTTGCTCCACAGGCACCTTGTCACTTACTGACGGAAGGCGTGTGGCGACCCTGCACGGAGCAGCCTGTCACTGCCGCCGTCCCCACAGCATGTGCTCACTTCATGTCTATCACATTTTGGTAATTCTGGCAATATTTCAAACTTCTTCATTATTATCATACCTGTTAGTGTGATCTGTGATCCATGATCTTGGATGTTACTCTGGTAATTGTTTTGGGGCACCACAAACTGCGCCCATATAAGGCAGTGAACTTAATTGATAAATGTGTGTGTTCTGACAGCGCCACTGACTGTTCACTGTCTCTCTCCTCTCCTCAGGCTTCCCTATTCCCTGACACTTAACAATGTTGAGATTAGGTCAGTTAACAGCACTACAATGGCCTCTGTGTGTTCAAGTAAAAGGTAGAGTCATAAACCTTTCCCTTTAAATGAAAACCTGCAAATGGTTAAGCTTAGTGAGGAAGGTACATCAAAAGCTGAGACAGGCTGAAAGCTAGGTCTCTTGCACCAAACAGTTAGCCAAATTATGAGTGTCAATAAAAAGTTCTTGAAGAAAATTAAAAGTGGTACTCCAGCGAATACGTGAATGGTAAAAACAGTCATATTGCTAATACAGAGAAAGTCTGAGTGGTCTAGACAGAAGACCAAACCAGCCACAACATTCCCTTAAGCCAAAGTCTAATCCAGAGCAAGGCTCTGACTCTCTTTAATTCTAGTGTTAGAAGGCTGAGAGAGGTGAGAAAGCTGCAGAAGAAAAGTTTGAAGCTAGTGGAGGTTGGTTCATGAGGTTTAAGGAAAGAAGCCGTCTCCGTAACATAAAAGTGCAAGATGAAGCAGCAAAAGCTGATGGAGAAGTTGCAGCAAGTTATCCAGAAGATCTAGCTAGGACCATTGATGAAGATGGCTACCCTAAGCAACAGATTTTCAGCATAGACAAAACAGCCTTCTGTTGGAAGAAGATGCCATATAGGACTTTCGTAGTTAGAGACGAGAAGTCAATACCTAGCTTCAAAGGACAGGCTGACTCTCTTGCTAGGGGCTAATGTAGCTGGTAACTTTAAGTTGAAGCCAATACTCACCATTCTGAAATCCTAGGGCACTTAAGAAGTATGCTAAATCTACTCTGCCTGTGCTCTAGAAACAAAGCCCGGATGGCAGCACATTTGTTTATAGCATAATTTACTACATATTTTAAGACCACTATTGAGAACTACTGCTCAGCAAAAAGACTCTTTTCAAAATATTGCTACTCATTGATAATGCACCTGGTTACCCAAGAACTCTGAAGAAGATTAATGTCTTTATGCTCGCTATGATAACATCCATTCTGCAGCCCATGGATCAAAGAGTAATTTTGACTTTCAAGTCTTACTTGTTAAGAAATACATTTCAGAAGTGATTCTTCTGATGAATCTGGACAAAGTCAATTGAAAACCTTCTGGAAGGGACTCACTGTTCTAGATGCCATCAAGGACATTCATAATTCATGGGAGGAGGTTCAGATATCCACATTAACGGGGGTTTGGAAGAAGTTGATTCCAACTCTCATGAATGACTTTGAGAGGTTCAAGACTTCAGTAGAAGAAGTAACTATAGATGTGGTGGAAATAGCAAAAGAACTAGAATTAGAAGTGGAGCCTTAAGATTGCTGCAATCTATTGATAAAACTTGAACAGATGAGTTGCTTCCTATGGATGAACAAAGAAAGTGGTTTTTTGAGATGCAAAGTTACTGGAAAAGTACTGGAAACTTTTTTTTTTAAATAAACAGTGGTTGCAGAAAGTAGCATTTCCACAGATGTTACTCAAGGGCTCTGGTAACTGAAGGGATGATTTAATCCTGAGCTGAGCGCTGGCTGTGTTAGGTATTGATCAGCAAGGGTTCTTCCAGCTCTCTTACCATTTACTCAAGGGCAGGGACAACATCTCAGCTATTATGTCCTTTATATTATTCTCATGGGGCCTATTTTAGTGTTTGGATACTGTGGTATCTCGATAAAATGACTGGGAGGAATTTGATGATTGATTTGCTTTGTGCTGCAGGAAGTAGAAGGATAAAAACAAGGCAGTACAAATGCATTTTGTATGACAGGCTCCAAAAGAATTGCAGAACTATTTTCTGAAAAACAGTAAGAGAAAGCATGCCTTAAAATCTCATTAGAGAAAACTACTCTCAAAGGAAGAGGAAAGCCTACGGGAAAGGAAAATAGAAAACTAGTACAACTAAGTACATATCCTTTCAATGTGGGGAGGCCTGTGGGGTGAGGTATATGCAAAGATTGCAGGGCTGACAGCATGCTCAGGTTATAGCATCACAACAGGAGTGCTTCACTGGCTCAGGGCCAAGAAACACATCCCTAAGTGCATGGAGGGAAAAGCAGATGAGGACATTCAACATGAAGAAATTGAGGGCAAGGGTGAAATTGCATTCTATGACAGAGAATAGAATGACATCTACTCTGGAGAGCTGGGCATAGAATTCAGATGGCCTGGGAAGTACCGACACCATTTCTGGGAACTTTGGTTGAATTGTGTGTGGGAACGTGGAACTGAAACTTCCCATAGCTGTTGCCTGAATGCGGTGATGTGTTTGGATTTGGCTCTGCTAATAACTCTATGCATGAAGTGGATTTAACCTGCAGGTTCTAGGGAAGACCAGGACATTTTGCAGAGGATAACACAAACCATTGTTGGAGGAAATAGAGACAGACTGAGTCTTCATTCCAGTGTTGGTATCGTGCTTATTTTTGACCCTTGTCCAGGGGCTAACCCACAGATCTGGCTCTGGGACATGCCCTGCTTCCACATTGGTACCTCATGTCCATGTTGGAGCCTGTGTTCACCCTCGGGCCCCACCTGCCACCTGGTCTCGCCTGGGCATCTTTACCTTGTTGCAACAGTACATCCTCATGTCCTGGGCTGTGAGCAGGAAAGAGCCTAATCAGGATGAGATTATTACTTTAAAACTTTTTGGTTTTTTTATAGCATAAGAACCTCCCTCTGCACCTAACAAAATCTGTGCCCAACCATAATCTTTATAATAGATAAAAGAGGAGGCTTTCAGGTAGAGGCTGGGCTGTGAAGGAGTGGGACAGAGTGGACAGAGCCTGCTCCGCTCAGCTTCCCAGGCCTGGGCACTGAGGATGTGGTACCCTGGTGGGTCGCTATTTATTACATGGGAGTTTTCATTGTGAGGATAGTCATGGGCATGTGCACCCTTGCACACACGTGTGAGTGTGATATATGTACACACTTGTGGTGTGGATCTTTTCTATACTGTATGTTGTGCTTCCATAAAAGAAACACTTTTTTGATTAAAAGAGAAACAGTAGAGATAGATATCATAAGTATACATTATTTAGATGAATAAAATTAGAACCTGGGTTTTCCATGTTACATTTCAGATCACACTCTATTTAGAGACATTAGAATCATGAAGTTGAATCTAATCAGTGTATGTATTGCCTATCAGTTTCAGAAAAAGATTATTTAAAAAATCACGTCATGCCTGTCTTGATTCTGTAATGATTACGATTAAATTAAAATGAACATTGGAGAATTTCTCTCACCTCTTCTGAGCATAGTTCTTGAAGGGATTGTTTAAGAATTCACCACTCCTGGCCTCATTCTCCATTTTAATCAGTTTCTCTTGGCTGAAGGGGAGAAATGGAGCTGTAGGGCAGAGGCAAGGGACTGAAAGAGAGAGCCAATGATTAGAAATCCAAGGCCAGAAACTAAACTTGACTTTCATGTCACTGCACCAAGTCAGCCAGGGGAAGGCGGACGCACATCACTGAAGCAGAGGTGCTCGGTTGGCAGGTGCTCAGACGGCAGGTGCTAGGGGGTCAGAGGTCGGGGAAGCAGGGCGTGCAGCGTTTCCTCAGTGCGGCCTGAGGAGTGATTGAACAAGTCTGCGCTCCTTCCCTCTATTACAAATGATGTGTTGCCAACTGGGACACATTGCTCCTGCTCCACTCAAGGCTGTCTCAGGGAACCTGCCTTGTCACTAGTGGGCATGACTTGTCATGGATGTTATCGGTTGATTATTGAGGGTGCACATTTGCCAGAAGACCATGCTTTTCCCAGTTACTGGAAACATGGATTCTGTGTCTGTTGGAGAAAACAATCTTCATTGTGCTAAGAATTTCACATGGATACTCTCACTTATGTCTGCCAAACTCCTAGGGTATGCACAGTATTGTCATATGTGAAATCAGGGTTTGGAGCCAGTAAGTAAGTTGTCTAAGATGACACAGTGAATAGGAGGTGGAGACAGGGTTCCTACTGAGCCTTAATTAAGAGCATGGGACTCTTAATGACTTCACGAGCCACATAAATGAAATATTTTAGTGTGGCAGGAGGAATGAAAATTTGTAGCACTCTTATTAGTCACCAGAGTGTGTAGCTAATGTTGGCAATGACCTCATTAATTTGCAAGCATTTTATGGGAGGAAAGTCCCACTAATAAAATATAGTTTTTGGAAATTAGATTCATGATTTCATCAGTAATATATTAACTTATTTTCCTGGAATTAGAATACATGTAATGCTTTATTTCAGTTATATACAGAGAGCAAAAAATTAATAGGTAGTAAAGATCCAAAAAGGTGAAAATAGAAAAGTAAAAACTCTCATTAAAGCAACATAAATCATCAAGAGGCAACCAGTAGTTTATTTTTCTTTTACAGAATAGAATAAACAGTCCCAGATCTCTCTTCTGCCACTTGCTTGTCCTGTATAGACACTTCCCGTTAGCACTATTAAGGTGTCATTCCATTATCCTCTGTTTTCCCTCTGAGAAATCAGCTATATATATGTCTTACTGTTGCCCCTTTGAAATTAAAATGTCTTTTAAATTTTTACTGGATACACTAAAACTTTTTCTTTTTGTTGTTGGTTTTCAGCAGCTAACTATGATGTTCCCTAGGTATGGTTTTCTTTGTATTTATCCTATTTGGGGTTCCCTGAACTTGTTTCTGTGAGTTTCATGAGTTTGGAGAAATTCTCAACTCTTGTTTACACCATAATCTCTTCCCCCTTCATTCTAGCACTTCAATTGTATGTATATTAGACCATTTCACCAAATCACATTTGCATCTTATGCACTTTTTTTGTATTTTATGTTCTTTTTAATTTTCTACATTTTATTCTGGATATTTCTACTGGCCTATCTTCCAGTTTCTTAATATTTTATTTAACTGTAATCAATCTGCTGTTAAAACCACCTATTCAGCTTTTAATTTCAGTTATTGCATTTTTTGGTTCTAGAATTTTCATTTGGTTTATTGATCTGAATTTTCTGCTAAATCCCCATTTTGTATTCTAAGTTCTTGAACATATGAACATAATTATTTTAACATATCATAATTATTTTAAAATCTATTATGTGGCCATTTTCATATCTGGATCTGTTTCTATTTTTTTTTCTCTTGGTTCTACCTTCTGGTATGCCTAGAAATTTTTCATTGCATGGTGGACATTGTGTATAAGAAACTGCAGAAATTCTATCTATGCTGTCCAATAAAGTAGCCACTTCAAAGATGACACAATAAAAATAATGTAAACTAACTCATTAATAATTTTTATGTTGATTATATATTAAAATATTTTAAACATATTGGTTAAACATATTATTTACATTAATTTCACCTGTTTATTTTTGCTTTTTTTAATGTGGCTGCCAGATATTTTAAAATTGCTTATGTGACTCAAATTATTTTTCTACTGGATAGCACTCCAGCACATGACGTGCCATCCCCCAGGGTGGAGTCACTCTCACCGCCTTCGGGCAAGCTGACAGCGGGCAGATCACATCCATCCAGCTACGACTCGCCAATTTGAGGTTGCGTGACAGTCTCCAAAGCCTGGTAGCCTTTTGGTGTGCTTTAGTCCTCCAGGGCACCTGACTGAAATCCTAGGGGTTCACTGGGACCTGCTCAGTCACAAAGCCTGAACTCAAATTCCTCAGCTTTGTGTGACCACCGTAAGTCCTGTTTTTCTTGCCAGTATCTTAGTCAGCTTGGGCTACCACAACGAAATACCACAGATGGGGTGTCTTAAACAACAGAAATTTATTTTCTCACCATTCTCGAGACTGGAAGTTCAAAGTGAGATGCCAGTGTGGTTGGTTCTTGGAAAGGCTTGTCTTCCGGGCTTGCGGATGAATGGCAGGTCTCGCTGTGTCCTCAAACAGTGGAGACACAGTGAGCCATCTCTCTGGGGGCTCATCCTGTAAGGGTACCAGATCCCTTCATGGAGGTCCTACCCTCAATGACCTCATCTGAACCCATTAACTTCTGAAGGCCCCATCTCCAAACACAGATGGCTCCTGACTTAGGGTGGGCTAACTTAGGGTTTTTTGATTTTACGTTGGTGCAAAAGCGACACCCACTCGGTAGGAACCACACTTTCAAGTGCCCATGGAACCATTCTGTTTTTACTGTCAGTGTTCAATAAATTGCATGAGATATTCAACAATTTATTATAAAATTGGCTTTGCATTAGATGATTTTGCCCAACTGTAGGCAGATATAAGTGTTCTGAGCACATTTAAAGCAGGCTAGGCCAAGCTATGATGCTCATGTAGCTAATGTACTCAATATAGCTAATGTACTCATTAAAGGTATTTTTGACTTAAGACATTTTCAACTCATGATAGGTTTATTGGGACATAACCCCATTGTAAATTAAGAAGCATCTGTATAGTCACTCTGGAGGTTATGGGGCCAACATATAAATTTGAGGGGGACACAATTCAGTACATAGCTCCCATCAAGTGTTTAAAATCTAAAAATATCTCAAGGGGAAACCTGTCTCTGAATGTTGGGCTCACTTTTCTGCAATTTTCTATTCTCCAAAAATCCTGGTATTTTGGTAGCCTCAACCCCCAGTTTTATCTTCTCTCCTCCATGTGACTGCCAGGTGCGCAGCGTCGTTGCTCAGTGCTTTCCATGAGTCTGTAAATTCCTGGAGGGGCAAAGCTGTGTCAAATGCTCAGCTTGCTTCAGTGTGTTTCTCTTCTCTTGGAACTTGGTCAAATTATAGCTACCAGGTCTCTAACATCTTCAGACAGATGCTTTGGTACTTTGTCCAGCTTTTCCAATGAGACATCAGCAGGATCAGACTCCTACAAACTAGACTGTTGGAGCCACAAGTGGGTTTCCACCGCCGGCTCCTGCACTGCTTCCTCCCCTGTACAAATTAACCTCCTTTCTTTTCCTCTTCTCTGTTCATCTTTTGAATTCACAAAATCTACTAGAATACACTTTCCAGGGTGAAGCTTCCCACCGTTAGTCTGGAGTGTTTTGCACTCCCCTGAAGGTGAGGCTGCCTAATCAGGACCTGGCCATTCCTGGCCTGTTGGGCCCTGGAGTGGACCAGGCTTGGACTCTCCTGGGAAGAGACATAGGAATTCTGACATCAACAGCTACATTCTTGACTTCTGTTACACTTGCTTGAAAAATTTGAGGTTAACCTCAAGCTCATCTCTTTGTTAGAGAACTTTGGGAGCTAGAGTGAGTCCAAAGTTACTGGTTCACTATGTCTAGAATGTTCTTTCCATTCCAACATCCTTTCTAATGTGACAGTTGTGACCATTCTCTCTTCCTAGGTTGACACTTAGGTGTTCACAGATAAGCAGTGACTCCAGCTCCAGCCAGGGAGCATGACCGTGAACTTGGTGCCGCTCAACACTCATCAAAAGCTGAGTGGAGAATGGGTGTGTGGCCCATTCTCCTCTCTAGATGTCAATATCTGCTCCTGGATGAAATCAGCTGTGGATCCTGAGTGTACCACGATAGGAACAAGGGAATCTTTACTGAATTCCACTTTGGATTACTGCCATTGGCAGTGATAGGAGATGGCAGAAGAAAGACCTAATTTCACTGGTGGACACGTTCCCTTTAATGAAGGGAAGTATCTTCCTTTGAAGATCCATGGAAAAATTTCTCACTGGTCTTAGGATGAAGAATAACTGGCTTGCTCTTTGGAAAGTGGTTTGTCTTTATTTTGTAAACTCTATGAATTGTGCAGCTAATGGTATTTTCTTCTTGCATTGACTAAATAGCTTAGAGTCATAATTATAGCTTCTTCTAACAAGAGTATGAGATCCCACCACGTGTGTTTGCCCTGCTCATCCCAAGTCTGCCTTTGCATTTCCCCCTAACCTGGACATGCTCTGTCTGCCTCTTGCCTGGGTCCTGCCCTTGGTCTGACCCATCCTTCCCTTGCTGAGGCTACTGCAGCTGCTTCCAGTCGCACTTCCACTACTCCGTGTAGTATCTACACTAGCCAGAGGAATCACCCATGTTAGTTATCCAATGATGCATAACAAATTAGCCTCAGACTTAGTGGTTTAAAGCAATAAACAATTATTCTACTATTTCTGTGGGGCAGAAATCTGAGCAAGGCTTCGCTGGGTGGCTCTGACTCAGGATGTCCTGCAAGGATGCAGGGAAGGTGCTGGTGGGGGCCTCATTCTTCTGGAGGCTCAACTGGGAGAGGATCCACTTCCAAGCTCGCTTGCACAGCTGTTGGCTGGCCCCAGGTCCCGGCTGGCTGTCGGCTGGAGGGAGACATCAATTCCTTGATACATGGGTCTTTCTGTTGGGCAGCTCACGGCACAGGAGCCAGCTGCCCTTACAGTGATCGAAGGAGACAGGGAGAGAGAGGCCACAGTCCTTTTGTAACCTAATCTTGGAAGTGACCTCCCATCCCTTTTGTTGGTGTATTTTATTCATTAGAAGCAAGTCACTAAGTCCAGTGTATACTCAAGGTGAGAGGATCCCACAGGAGCGTGGGTAGCAGGACCCATGGTCACCGGGGCCTCCTGGAGGCCGCCTGCCACTCCCGGATCACGCCTCTGCTGACACCTTTCCCAGGCGCCATTGTGCTCTTCAGGTGAGGTCCAGACAAGGCATGTGGCTAGCGGGACTCTCCGGCCACTGCTCACTGCTTTGGTCTTATTTTGAGAAGTTTCATTCCTGGCCCATTTGGTGTTTTCTAGAAAGAAGAAAATGAATTCCATTAAGTCTCACCTCTTCTCTGTCCCAGATGACATTTTCAATGAGTAGCAAACTTATCTAAAAAGCGTGCAACAGAATGTTGAAACTGTTGCCAGACTAATGCACCATCCAGGAGTCGGTCCCTGAATAATTTACGGTTGGCTGTAACTGAACAGAAATGGGTAAAGGCTGTCAGAGTGTCTAGCACTTACACCGTGTTCCAGGCACTGCCCAGAGAACTTCACATGGATTAGCTCATTTACCCCAAACACCCTGTGCACTGGTGCACTTCAGACGAGGAGGCGGGCAGACTGGTGGTGGGTCCAGCTCGTGCCCTTAAGCACTAGGCATGTTGCCTGGACCAGATGTGCAGACGGGACCAGACAGGTGACTGCTTGGAACCTGTGGCTGCTTCCTGTGGACTTCACAATGCCTAGCACAGTGGTCAGGATGTGATTTGATTCCTGAAAAGAGCCTTTAGTCTATACATAACATTGTAAGAGAAACAGCAACTTTTTGAAATATTTTAGACGTGTATTGGGATTTCTGAATTTAATAATATAAAGAGGTTTATTTTGTTTTTTGTTTCATTTTTTCCCCCTAAGTAATCCTTTGGAATATAGGCATTAAAAAAAAATTAAAGTTTCTTTGGACACAACATTCAGGTGTAGAAGGATTTTTCCAGAAAGATTTCAAATTGGTTCTTTTCTCTCCTAGAAAAATATAAACGACAGCAATAGCTGTTGGGAACAGTCCTATGTTGGAAGTTTTCACCATTGGTGGTCTATCCAGGGTGATTTTAACTTTCTCTTCTCTGTTTCTTCTTCATTCATGCTTTAGCAACTGTGGTTATATTTTTGGGATCGAGTCAGGTGACTTTCAGCCAGCGGAGTGACGTGACCACACAGCTGATTTGGGCTCAGCTGCAAGAACTCTCTTACAGCTGGCCCGGTTTACGGATAAGGAAGGAGCAAATCGCTCCCGGGCAAAAAGTCGGACAAGTGGATGTGCCATGGTTAACTCCAGGTTTCTGCGATGCAATAGCTGGGCCTCCTTTCCCAGCCCTAATTCTAACCCAGTTACGTTAGAATGACTTCCATGTGGTATGGACAGAAATGCAAATTGAGCAATCATATTTCCCTGCAAGTATTGGCCTGCACATTATTTAAAAAGAAAGAATGTCACTAAAAGATCTAAGTCTCTGATAACAGCACATGGGCCCAATCACTTCAGAAACCGGTTCTAGCCCACATGACCAGCACACTGGGGACTTTCCAGCTCTGCCGTTGCACAGTGCGCAGCCTGCAGACTTCAGACTCCTATACAGGGATCACTGTTTCACTCATCCCACCCTATACCCCCTTTCCAAATGCCAAATGTCCTTTCTTTGCTTCTTTTACTTATTTTTTAAGTGACAAATAATAATTGTATATATTGGGGTTCTATGTGATGTTTTGATATACTTTTACATTATAGAATGTTTTAATGTATGTTTCATTAATGGTGGAATGATTTCTGCTAACTACTCATTTTGCAATCCCGAGCAGTGAACAGAGGAAAGCAAAAACAAACTTGCCTGTCCTTATGTGGCATGAGTTCAAACGGGCCTTGTCAGAATCTAAGCGAGCCGTCAGCCTATTAAGTCAGACTTCCTGTCTCTTCTGATCACAGAAGGGAGTTTATCTTCCAGCTGAACACATTTTTAAAGGGATCTTTAAGAAGCTAATCATATTAGGGACTAGCCAGCTCCTTGGCCAGGGGGACAGGGGACCACCCAGTGACAGCTCTGCTCTCTAGGAGCCTCTTTGTCCCGTCTCTCTCTGATGGCAATACCGTGGGTGCTCTAGGACTGTCTTCCTCCAAAGCACTGGCCCTCCTTCCTGCCTATGTGGACATCCCGCCCACTGAATTTCTCATTTGCTCTGCCCAGCTAGGAACCTGCTAAAAAATCTGTTTTAAAAATGCATATTTTCTCATATCTCCTCACACTTGGAAAAATAACCTTTTACGTTGAATGAACATCTCAGTTTACAAAGCGGTCACGTCATAGTCTTACTAATTCTCACCCAAACACAATGAAGTACGGTCACTGCCTGTTCTTCAGGAAAATGGAACTGGCCTTTGTGTGTGGCAAAGCCATCGGCAGACACCAGCTCACTTCACCGCGCTGCACACAGTATTCAGGATGCAGAAGTCCCTGGGCCCAGGGTTTTGGCCACATCTGGCTGAGTATCCCCCCTGATGGGGTCTCCTCCTCCTTCCCTTTCCAGCTCCCCTCACTCCCTAGACCCGACACTCACATGGCTGATTTTTGCTCCTGGGGACGTGGACCAGGTGAGGGTGACAGAAATACATTACAATGGTCAGGGTGGGGCAGATCTAGGACACAAAATCATAAAGGCAAACTTACGTGAGAAAGTTTACTTAGCATGAGAAAAGAAATCATAGTAAATTACGCACTTTTGAAAGTTGACAAATACCATGTATGGGACAATATCATATAAATAACACAATTTTATAAATTGTCTAACATACCTCTGAAATATTTGCTTCCTGAGGAATTTTGCTGCATTGGTGGCAATTTGCACGTTTCATCAGGAGCTATCTGCTTCATGAGGACAAGATGCATCACAATCCCTAATTTGCAAACTCTCCTGCCAGGTGGGTAAGACGAGGCTTCACATACACAGCCATTCATGGTACTGCTATGGCCGTTTGCCCTATGAAAAAGGAGTTCTGATAAGTCCCACTGCGTGTGACTCCCATCAATATGGGGAAAAATATGTTGCATTTACAATTAAATATTCTGCACTTTAAGCATTTTCCTGACAAAAAAACACTTTGCTCTTGAGGAGACCTCAGTGAGAACTGCTTTTGTTTTGTAATTGTGAATTTTCCGTAGATTATCTCCCGGTTCACACTTTCAAAGCTTGTTTCTCCCGCACGCCCACGCCCCCCATGCTGCAGGAAATAACAGCACCAAGATGTAAGGGGAGCTGGCACCGGGTGCAGGGGAACATTCCAGGAAGTCATTCCTTTCCCGGAATGGTTAGCAGTAAGTCAGCTATGCATGGATGGAGGTGACTACACCACGAAGATACACCACTCCAAACTCAAACTGAGCATGCCTCCCACACCTTCCCACTAGATGGATCCTAAAATGCCTGCAGCCACTCCAATGGCCCCAGCGGGAGGGACAGTGTGGGTGACGGGCAGTGACGAGACTGCTGGAAACTAGTGGCTGTCACAGCACAGTTCTTTTCGAATCTCACAGAAGCAAGACCCTGTGAATATGTTGCTCTGGCCCCACTCACAGCCTTGGAAGGGGCCTGTGTCAACGATGGGCTGGAAACGTCTGTCTCATGGGCTCAGAGTTGGTGGCAGGACAACCTGGAAGGGCTCTCAACCCTCCTTGTGAAGAGACTGGGTTGAAATCTACTTACAATGGGTCACCTTGGAGGGCTTTGAGCCTGGGAATGATGTGACAGCCTCCGCCTTGCAGGGGAGCTCTCCGAATGTGGAGCAGAGCCTGGCTGTGGAGGCCACCCACATGAACGGTGATGGGCAGGGCTCACTGGGGCGGTGGACGGAAGAAGGGGTGCACTGGGGTCTGTTTTGGAAGCAGAGCCCAAAGGATCGCCCACATGCTGCACATGTAGAGCGGTGGGCACTGGCACTCTTTGTGCCCTCACTGAGGTGGGACCGGTGGGGGGGAGCAGGTCGGGGAAGCCCTGGGACATGGGTGGCAGTGGGGCATGTAAGTTAGAGATGTCTACCGGAGTCTGAGGGGAAGTGCCAGGTAGTAGCCCCCTGAGTTGCCTGTGAGTCGGGAGAGTGGACAGGATGCTGCCAGGACAGCCGGTGGCTGTGCCCACCGCAAAGTAGCTGGCATCAGAACCCCAACTTCACGCAGCCATGAAGCCCCGCCACAGGGCAGTCTTCCCTTGGGACAACAGGCCAGGGGATGAACAGGTTTAGGGAAAGGTGAAACCCTCGCCGATGCCTGGTCAGCCTCACTGAGGAAGGTTCCTATAGCTCATGCTGGAGGGGGGAGGAGGGTGTGCCATTGAGGGAGGCATAGATGACAGCAGACTGGGGGAGGGACCCGTGAAGCCACCGAACCCGGAGGGGAGAACCCCACAGGATACTTCCTGAACAGGTGATACAGGAGGCCCCCAAGCATGCTCCGTGGGCAGCTCTTTGGCTCTGGCACAGACCAAGGGCGCTAAGAGCCATTTTGAGATAGCAATTCAGGTAGTGTGCAGAGCAGCAGTGGCTGCTTCCTTGAAAAACTGGGGTATCAGACTGCCCCCTGAGATCAGCAGGAGGCTAGCAAGGAACAGATGGCACATCCAAATCAAGATGTGCTAGGGAGGGCTGAGTCAAGAGGCCACCCGCAAAGGCGCTGGCAGGTGAGAGGGACGGTGAAGGACAGTGTAGCACTCCAGGACGAGGGACAGGCAGCAACAGCACTCTGGCTGCAGAGTGGTGGGAAGACACGTGGTTGCTCAAGGCCAGAAGGAGTCAGGTAGAGGAAGCAACCTGGAGTCAGCCCCAGGTGACCTCAGGGACGACTGTGCAGGAACAAGCACCCTGACTTCGCTTTCATCCCCCTCTGACTTCCTGCTGGTTCCCCCGGAAGCCAGAGTGTGGGTGGAAAGGAGGAGATGGGGGGATAGGAGGGGGTGGGAGGGGTGGGGGAGTAGAGTTGTAGGGGACACAGAAGGTATTCGGGACAGCCCCCAAGCTTTAATCACCCTCCCTGACACCGAGCCAGCCACCAACCAGACTGTGAGCCGGCTGCCCTAAGAGCTCCAGCCACGGCCATGGCGCCGTCTGAACGTGAGCGGCGCAGATGACCAGGCCAGCGGGCCCACGGAACTGTGGGAAATCAAAAATGTCTGTCAGTTTAAGCTTACCTTTGGGATGGTTTGTTATGAAGCAAAAGCCAGCTGACACAACCTCATAAGGTTGTCATAAAGAGTGTATCTTCTAAAAGGCTGGCTTAGAGTTTTCTTGTAGTAAGTTCCTCAAGAAATTTCTTTGCTAGTCATTTTTAAAAAATTCTTCTCATTATTTAAACCAGGTAAGCCTGAGTCTGGTAATGAGTCTTGTGATATTGAAAAGCTCACGTCAAAAAGTTGGTTTCCTTCCTCAGGGCCGGCCCCAGCCTCGCCCAGGCCCCCTCCAGGGGCGGGCGGGCTTCCGTGACGGGCTGGTGGGTCTGCCCTTCAGCCTCGGCCTCGGGCCACTCACTGTCCCCGCCAGCGATGGGCATGCTCTCCCTCGTGCTGCCCTCCGCTCTCCTCTTCAGTTCTTCCTCCCTGGATATGACAGCTGTATATTTTTTATTTTATTGATTGATTTAAATGGTGTACTTAAGCCTCTATGTCGCATCCTGGTAACTTAGGGGAGTGTCTTGACTTCATCCAGAATGAGATGAAAACATTAGTCTCTAGCCCTCCCTCACTCCTCCCCCACCTCATCCGCCCAAATTTGTCAGCCACACTTGTACATCCAGTTTGTCAAAGTGGGTGACATTCCCATGCTCTTTTGCCAGATGTCTATGCTCTGGCCATAGGTTGAGTCTGAAAGTTGAATAAAAAGTACAGCCTTAACATCATAATTTTATGTCACTCTTATTCACCACTCAGGCCAAGCGATGTGCCAAGATCACATCTTTTTCTCTAGAGGATTCTGTGTGCCCCCGGAAGATAAAACGCTTCTGTTCAAAACCAGACGCGCCGCCCTCTTTAACCCCAGACCGCCCTCTGTCCGCGCGGCGGGCATCTCTGCAGCTTGCGCTCCTGGAGTCTCCGCCGCCTCTAGCTTTCCTTTCTGAAAGAATAACGCGCTTTAGTCATTTGCTTGTTTATTCCTTAAACGTTTATTTAGACACCCATTTTGCCGGGCAGCATTCTAGGTTCTCAGAATGAAGATGTGAGTAAAACAGGCCCAGTCCGCGCCCGCCGGCGTGGAGTCCCGTGGGGGAGGGCAGGACACAGGAGGCGGCTGGGGAGAGGCTGAGCGGGGAGGCTGAGCTCGGAGGCTGAGCGCGGAGGCCGACTGGGAAGCGGCAGCTCGGACACCCCGATCCGTGAAGGGCTTTTGGCCGCTGGGCCGCCAGGGCTTCTCCTGGCTTCCAGGGGTCAGGAGTGGGGGTCAGTGTGGGCGCCGGCCCTGCCCGCCCAGGGAGCCTCGCCTGGGCCACCAGGCCGGTGTCCTGTCTCTCGCTGCCCGGCCCTCTGGGCCACCACCGGGACAGAGCCGGCGCCCAGTGCTGGCCTCACCTCCACACCTGCAGGGCCACGGGCGCTGGGATCATGGGAAGCTTTTGCTAAAAGGGCTTCAGCCATGGCCAAAGGACGTTAATGGGACCAAAGGCAGTTTTCTGAGACGTATCAGAGTGAGGGTGTCCATTATGGTACATATCGGATTCATCTAAAACCCCATTCACTTTTCCTCTTTCATGATCAGAACAGTCTTATTGCCAGAGAATATTTAAAGTGCTGACCTCGCTGGGTTGCCAAGGACACAGACTGTGGGTTTCCAGGGCTTCAGAGCTGTCTTTTGGGCAGTCATTGATCCCTTTCAGAAACAACAAATGGCAGTATGGAGTCATCATGAGTGATTTCTTTTATTAGGTGCTTCCCAAATTCTCCAGATTTTATCTAAGAAGCTTGGCTAATTTTTATCTTCTGAGAAAAACTAAGTTTAAACAAAAAGGACATTAGATTTGGATAAGCAGGAGACATGATGTGATCCATTGTTACTTTAACAGTCCCCCGGGCAGAGCTGGATTCACGCGGATTCACATTTGCTTTTGCACATTTCCCCAGCTGGTCATAGAGGGTGAGGCAACGAAAGAAAAGAAAACTAGACTTTCTTAACTGCTTGAAAACATTTTATAAAACTGTATCTGGGCAAAGTGGCCTTTTGTTTGGGTTTAGACAATTAAAAACAACACTGAATTTTTTTATTTTAAAGAAAGGGTGGCCGGGCACGGTGGCTCATGCCTGTAATCCCAGCTCTCTGGGAAGCCGAGGCGGGAGGATTGCTCAAGGTCAGGAGTTTGAAACCAGCCTGAGCAAGAGTGAGACCCCGTCTCTACTAAAAATAGAAAGAAATTAATTGGCCAACTAAAAATATATAGAAAAGAAATTAGCTGGGCATGGTGGCACATGCCTGTAGTCTCAGATACCCAGGAGGCTGAGGCAGGAGGATCACTTGAGCCCAGGAGTTTGAGGTTGCTGTGAGGGAGGCTGACGTCATGGTACTCTAGCCTGGGCAATAGAGTGAGACTCTGTCTCCACAAAAGGAAAAAAGGAAAGAAAGGGTGAGGGGATACGTGGGCTGCTAAGGAGCCCTCCTCCAAAAGCAGAGAGGCAGGAGGAGGCTCTACCCCCTACTCAGGGCCTTCCTCGCGGGCAGGACGGCTCCCCTCTTAAACACTCTGCTTGTTTTCAGAAGTGCCACACCCAGGCACGAGGACTCTCTCTTCTTGGTTTTCCAAATTAACATGTATCTTAGGAAGGGGGTGGAACTGCATGCCTTGGGCTTCACTGTTGGTGGCAGATGACATGGCCGTCCCTTGTCCCTGGGGGTGTGGATGGTGTGCTGGCTTGCAGAGAATGACGCTGTGGGGCTTTTGTTGCTTCTGGGCTGGGCAGTGTCTCAGGGCTTCACAGGACACACCCATCTGAGGAAGTGCCCGCTGCCCCGGCCTGGGCCTTTGGCAGGAGCTGGGCTCTGGCATGCTCTGCTGGGGCATTGCAGACAATTTGTGCAGTGCGGCGTGCCCCGGCTTAACAAGGGCTCTGCTCCGTGGCTGCTTCCGAGATGTTGCTTCAGAGCAAGTGACCCATTTGAGTGCAACTTAGACTGTCCAGCCTGGCATTCTGAAGACAGCTGTTCTAAAGCGGAGCAGAGACAGTGAGGTGAGCGGCCCAAGGCTGCAGTTTATGACTGGAGCTGGGCTGTGGACCTGCCACCGCTTCTCAGCCCTCTGTGTCACAGCGCCGGGGACTGCAGAAGGAAGCCGATGTGGCAGAGGGAACACAGTGATTTTAAACTATGAGGAACTTCAGGGTAGGTCTTGCACACTGATTGGAATCTTGGAAATTTAATTTTTCTTAAAAGCTTGTTGCAAAAGCATAATTGTAATGTTTTATACATTTCCTTCTATTCAGTGGAGAAGTTGTACCAAGTATCACTCAGAACCCAGGTCTGGTCTTTCCAGGCAGTGAGACTTCAAATTAATAGAACCAGGCCAGGTGTGGTGGCATGTGCCTGTGTTCCCAGCACTTTGGGAGGCCAAGGCAGGAGGATTGCTTGAGCCCAGAAGTCTGAGTTTGCAGTGAGCTATGATTGTACCACTGCCCTCTAGCCTAGGTGACAGAGTGAGACCCTATCAGCAAAATAAATAAACAAATAAATAAATAAATAAGACATAAATAAATAACAGCACTAGGTCACATTACTCTTGGTGAAACTAAATGGGTTTGCTCATTTTCACTCCTGATCCCCACGGAGAGTTTGTTGTTAGCTTTCCCAAGCAGCAGTGGTTATAGTATTAAAAGTATCTCCATGTTGTAAATATGTCCATGGAGGGAGAAGGGAAGAGCTGTGTATCCTCAGAAGGCAGGTGTGGATGGGGAGTCCAGGCTTGGCCACACCTGGGCCAATAAGGTGGACACTCCTGAGTGCTACAACTCAGCCTGTCCTGTCAGGAACGTGGTAGATACTCAATAAATATTTTTTGTATGAACATGCATTGGTGATTTTCAAGGCTTTAATAGGACCAAAGGAGAGAAAAAAAAAGACACTAATAGGAGTTTTAGGGGCCAAAGCGTCCTGGAGGCCCAATTTGTTTGTGAAACCCTGGAATAGACAGAGTTGAGAGGGGCTTTTGCCTGGTATCCTCCCAGCATTTGTAATGTGCTGATGGGCATCCAAATTCTCAAATAGAGACATCTGCCGGTCCTTCCTCAGTTTCCCTGACCACACATTCTTTGGAGAAGGGGACAGAGGACTTAGTTGCTTCCAACACAGGAGTACCCAAGGAATACAAATTTGGAAAATAGCAATTCGGCTAAACCTCTTTATTTCACAGATGAAAGAGGCCCTTTGGTTTAATGGAAAGAGGTGACGATTTAAAGTCAGAAAACCAAAGCTGGAATCTGCTTCCAACTGACTGTTGTAATATTGGAAAGTCACTCCTGTGTGTCCATTTACCCATCTGAGTAAGGGAATAGTTGTGGCAATGAACTATAACTTTTACTCAGCACATGATAGGGTGCCTAGAACAAAGGAAGTGTTTAATAAATGATGACTCTTAAAATTACAATTGGAAAGCTGAGTTGCAGAGAATACCAACTAGCCCAAGGTCACCCAGCAATGTGATGCAGGGCTGATCGGGGTCCCTGGGCTTCTTGTCTCCCCACCAACATTCCTGTCACTGCACTACGCTGACTATGATGGAAGTCGTACATGGATGTATGTCTCTCATAAGCATAACAAATCACATAGAAGTTGCCAGATGTTTCTGTTTCACAGAAGAATGAAGTTAATGGATGTATATCAGGGTTCAAACCTAAGGTTTAAATAAAGATTGCAGAGCATGAGCAATCATAAAAGATGTCTAGGTTGGTATTTCGGCATTCCTGGGCAGCACAAACCACCATTTGGTCACATCTGGTCTCCATCAGGACTGGGGTGTTACTTAAATATCTGCACAGTTTATAGGGTGAGGAGGCCCTGTTGAGACAGGCCAGGCCCTGATCTGTTTCAGCTCGGCTGATGGGGCCCTGGAGACTGCCTGGCAGCCCTGGCAATGCTCTCCCAAGTGACAGGCTCTCTGCTCCCGTCAGTGCATCTGGGGAGATGCCATGCTCCTGTGTTTATTCTAGCTGCCCTTACTCACGTCCAACACTCCCAGTGTTCAGTCTCCCAACAGAAAGGTTTGCTTACAGATGCCTGGGACAGTTCAGTTCATAAGTTAGAGAAAAAAATGCTTTAATGATCCTGCGGGCTGTATCCATCTATCCGTCCGTCCACCCATCCGTCCGTCCACCCATCCGTCCGTCCACCCATCCGTCCGTCCACCCATCCGTCCGTCCACCCATCCGTCCGTTCACCCATCCGTCCGTTCACTTACCCACCCATCTATCCACTCCTTCATCCATTTACTCATTCATCCATCTACACAGCCACCCATCCACCCACTTATTCATTATTCCATTTACCTTTGCATCCATCCCTATCCATATTCATCCACTATCCATCCATCCATCCATCCATCCATCCATCCGTCCATCCGTCCATCTGTCCATCTGTCCATCTCTCCACCCACTCACTTATCTGCCCACCCATCCACCTATATCCATCCATTAACTTATTCAATGAATATGAGCTCCTTGCATGTGTAAAACACTGGTTTGGGCACAGAGAATCCAGCAACAAACCAGTCAGGCATGGGGCTGATCCTCATGCCACACTCAAGGGGGAGAGGTAGACATTGAATAGTTGCACAATTATTCATTGGCCAGGGGGATGAATTCTCAGAGGAATTACAAAGTGCTGTGAGAGTGTGTGCTGGGAGATTCTTCCTACCTAGACGGCCATAAAGGGCTTCCTGAGCACAGAGCGTGTGCCGTGGGCACCCACTCTGGCTGCTGCGTGGTTGGTTTTCATTTTCCCAGTCCGAGAGGTTTTACTGTTAACTCTTTCCTGAGGTCATAAGCTTGCAAAACAAGGCTATCCCTTCTCTAGGTAAAATCATTAGAATGTTCCTAGTATCAAGTCCCCAAGTCATCTAATCTAAAGAATTCAATCTAAAAACATAAACGTCCCTTGTACCATGGTGAGGGCTGCAGACAGCTGCGGGTTCCCCGTACATCGCCGTCGAGGGCAGCTGTCCTTCCTCCACAGGCCATGCGGGCTTATGAAGGCCGTGAGACTCCAGGCTCTTCCTGGGTGCTGAGCTTCTGACCACAGCATTGTGCATGTTTTGCTTTTTCAAAGGAACAAATAAACACAAATCTCCACTCCCACCCTCACTGACACACACACAGCGGGCTGGCCCTTCGTTTCCTCCTGGGGTATCATCTCTCTGTTTTATGCTCCTGCCTGTTGAACTTGACCCAGATAAGCCACACAAGGAAAAGAAATCTCCCTACTCTTTGCGTCAGGGGAGCAGAGCCATTTCACGCACGTGAATACCGGGAGTGGGGCTGCCTGCTTGGAGGCCTGACGGAGGCCAGACAGCCCACGGCCAGGCGGCTCCGCCCCGGGCGCTCTGCAGTAATTACACTCGAGAGGTAATTACACTGGTCTTGTTTCCCCTCTGTGGCTATGCCTGGATATTCAAGGAAGAGACCCTCTGGTTTTGTGCTACTTTATAATTTCTTCAGAGGGACATGGTTTTAATGTGACTCCCAAACCGGCTACTTGTGCCATGGTCACTCATTTCCTATTGTGCAGACTAGCAATTATGCAGCCAGAGGCTGCCCGTGGGTGGGTTTGTTCTTCTCTGTGACATGTATTTTGTGAGATAGAAGAGAGGTCCTCTGTTTCTGAAAGCAACTCTTAAAATAAATACACGGGGCTCCTCTAAGGATTATCTGCACGAGAAGAAGGAAGCTACTGGGGCTACCAGGTCTTAAAGTGCTTTGACGGGTTGGTCAGAGGTCAGCACAGGAGAGCCGGGAAGGGCAAAGGCCCCTCCATCAGCGCTCATGCCTGGTCATGGGAAAGCTGGAATTTCCCCGCGGGTGGGGTGAGCTCAGGGCCTGACTAGCTGCAGGTGGATGCCAAGAACAAGTTGCGCCGGTTTTTTTTAAAGCAAAAAAAAAGAAATTATTTCCAGCCACCCTCATGTTAAAACACTGGCTAGTGTGCACGAACCTATTTGCAGCGGCTCTAAGTGCTTGGCTGGGCTGGTAGCGTTGGACGACGCTGTCTCTGCAGGATACCGCACAAGCTAGAGCAAGCCAGATGTTCTTTTCTCATCCCCCAGCTTTTCTGAGATATAATTGACAAATTAAAATTGTATACATTTAAGGCGCACATGTGATAATTTGATACATGTATACACTGTGAAATAATGGCCACAATCGAGCTAATTAACACACCTATTGCCTCACAGTTACTGTTTATTTTACATGAGAGGACACTGCAGACCTACTCTTACCGCATTTAAAGTACACAACACAGTACTAACTGCAGTCACCACGCTATGCATAGATCTCCAGAACTTACTCATCTTAAACTGAAGATGCATACCCTTTGACCAAAATTCCCCATTTTTCCCACCCCGGCGCCTGGTAACCAACGTTCTATTCTCTGTTTCTGTGAGTTCAACTTCATTAGATCCTGGTATGTATGTGCACAATGGAATATTATCCAGCCTTGGAAAAGAAAGCGCTCCTGCCATTTGCGACAATATAGGCCAGCTAGAGGACAGCATGCCAAGTGAAAGAAGCCAGACACGGACAGCAAATCCCACAAGGGAGTTATTCTTGAGAATCACAGCCCAAATGCATCCTTGACACCCACTCCTCATGCCTGAGGAGGAAGCTGCAGGCCTGTGGCCAGCCGGACTGTCTCGGGCACCTAATCACCTGGTGTCCAGCAAGCTCGGCCCAGGGCAGCGGGGCTGGGTGTACGGCTCAACCTCGGGCTTCTTGGAGTCCCTGGCACAACGCACGCTCCTCCATGGTTTGGAATCTGAGAGCTGGAAAGAGCCCTCTGCTTTTCATTTTGGCCCTGCTTACAGGATTTGGGCTTGCTTTGTTTCTGTTCTTGTTGTGTAGGGAGTGACAGGGGTGGGAGAGCAATGTCCCCTATAATTGCCAGGGTTTGTGCTGATCTTGTATCCAATCTGTAAAGCCTGCAGCTGAAGACCCATAAACTGAAATGAAGTGAGATTTGCAGGCCCTGCTCCCAGGGGAGGGAGGCAGACCACTTCCTTCACTCATGTAAAGGAAAACCCAGTTCTTGTTTTTTTTCCCAGACTGAAACTGCAGCTGTAGGTAAAGATATCTTTTATCCTACTGAGTTTCCCTTTCTCTTCCTTTCTCTTGCCCTTCCCCCTTTCTCTATTTCTATTATCTCTAATCTGGAAGATTCTGTATATTCTCTAACCTTTCTAAACATTTCAAGGATTTGCATTAAAAGCAACCACAATATTTCCTTCATTCACTCAGACCCCATCTCTGTGAGTAAAGTGGCCAGCGATCATGTCTCTGGTTGGCAAGGGGGAGACGCTGGGCACAGGAGCAGCTCCAATCCGGCCAGCTTACCCTGCACCTGGACCCTGTGTGTGCGTTTGTGTCCCTGTGGTTTGCTCCCCACGTCAAGTGTCCTCCCATGCGTGCTGACCGGCTGAGCCCAGGCCGGACTCAGCGCTGTGCTGCGGCTCGGCCTCCCCGCCGGTGGGGGTCACAGGCCCATGGGGCTTTCGGGAGAGGGATGCTCAGCTCTGAGTGTGGAGAGTCCTCACTAGGAGCACAGAGGGTCCACTGACGGAGGCTCCCCCTGTGCCCAGCATATGGGACTGCCTGGGAGGAGGTAGAAAAGAGAGAAAAAGAAAAGCAAAACTGGAGCTCAATCCAGACAGCCAGGCAGGGAAAATGTGTTGCTTCCAAGGGAGCAACAAATGGGGCTTCAAACATAAACTCGCAGAGAAGTGCGACTCTTTGTGTCCGTCCATTTGGCATTTCAAACGGTTTTAACGTTATAACAATGTTGAGCCTGCCGACCCACAAGCATGGTATGGTCTTCCACCTGTTTACATCCTCTGCTATTTCCTTCCTCAGAGTTTCATAGTTCTCCCTGTAAAGGTCTTTTACCTCCTTAGTTAAATATATTCCTAGGTAATTTATTTTTTTGTTGTTGCTATTGTGAAGGGAATTGAGTCTTTGATTTGTTTCTCAGTTTAACTGTTACTGGTATATATGAATGCCTCTGATTTGTGTGTATTGATTTTGTATCCTAAGACTTTACTGAATTCATATATTAATTCTAGGAGTCTCTTGGTTGAATCCTTGGGGTTTTGTGGATATAATACCATATCATCAGCAAAAAGTGAGAGTTTGATCTCTTCTGCCCCCATTTGGATGCGTTTAATTCTGCTCTCTTGTCTGATTACTATACCAAGGTCTTCCAGCACTATGTTGAATAGAAATGGAGATAGTGGGCAACTTTGTCTTGTTCCAGTTCTAAGTGGGAATGCTTTCAATTTTCCCTCATTCAGTGTGATGTTGGATGTGGCTTGTATCATTTTTAGGTAAGCCCCGTCTATGCCTATTTTGTTAAGCATTCTTATAAAAGGGTGTTGAATTTTGTCAAATGCTTTTTTTGTGTCTGTTGAGAGGATCATATGGTCTTTGTTTTTGCTTCTGTTTATGTGGTGAATTACATTTATAGATTTGCGTATGTTGAACCATCCCTGAATCCCTGGGATGAAGCCCACTTGGTTGTGATGGATTATTTTCTTGACAAGCACCTGAATTTGATTGGCTAGGATTTTGTTGAGAATTTTTGCATCTATATTCATAAGGGATATTGGTCTGTAGTTTTCTTTTTTTGTTGCGTCCTTTCCTGCCTTTTCCCCTTTTAGTGCAACTAGGGGAAACAGAGGAGTGGTGAGGTCAGGTTTCTGCAGAGAGAGTCCTCTGTGCTCCTTCCTAAGGACAAGTTGAGTGAGCCAGGTGGAGACATAGGTAGGCCGGGGGCTGGCGGGGCCCAAGGTGGGCACAGGGGCGCAGGCAGCATGTCACTCAGCACAGCAAGGGCGTCTCTGTGGCAGAGTGGCCTCCACTCCCCTGTGTGGGGAGGGAAGTCTGCGGAGGCTCCTGCAGGGAGCGCAGAGCAGCAGCCCCGCAGACAGGACAGGGCTGCCAGGCAGGGGAGAGGCTCTCTGAGACTTGGGGGCACCCCCACCTCCTCCTCCTGGAGCTCCCGCTCCCATCCAGGATCTTCTCGAAAGAAGAGGGACCAAAAGGCTGCAAAACGAAGATCCCGACTCTGCAAAGGGCTGCATTACTTACAGACACCGGGACTCCTTAGCTGAAGCTTAACGCCCTCCAGACCTGAACTTGTGTCTCCCACCTCACAGGCCCAGACCGCCCAGAGCTTATCTTGCGCCCGCGCAGCACAGCCCCTCCACGCCGCAGCCCTGAGGACCAGCCTTGGAGGAGACAGGGTGGGGCGGGCAGACCAAGTCCGCAAGCAGACTGCAGCGTCCAGTCCCGACAGCGTCAGGGTCTGGAGTGCACCGTCCCTGACCCTCACGCTTCCCACGACACCGAACTGCAACTCCCGCTTGGGCCTGGACCCCAGGTTTACGCACACGTAGCGCCTTGAACCTCGCGCATACCACAATTTAAATGACAAATTTAAGATGAGTGCTGATTTTTCACTGTTCGCTATTGAAGTCTCAGCTCTCGAATGCCCACCTGGCACTCAGGCGGAGCCCAGTCCGGGGGCTGAGGGGCAGGAAGAGTTCACAGAGGAGCCAGAGTGGGAGGGAGAGAGAGGTGGAGAGCAAGTGAAGGCTAGAGAGAAGTGGGGTGGGGGAGAGAGCCCCGGGCCTTGGAGATCACACAGCCACTTCCGCTGCATTCCACGCCCCGCCCGACCCGGGCAGTCACCAAGATTCAGGAAAAGAAAAACAGACTCCATCCCTCTTTTTAAAAAAATTGTGATATGACACACACAGCATAATATTTACCATCTTACCTGTTTTCAAGTGTACAGCCCAGAGGCATTAACTTTATTCACCCTCAATAAAACTAAAACAAGGATAAAGTTCGGCTTTACCATAATGGCTCATGCACTGCACTCGCACTCTCAGCACGCTCGTCGCTGTGCAGCCGCTGTCGGGGAGGTGCACTCACGCCGGGGGAGGGGGGGGTGCACTCACGCCGGGGAGGTGCACTCACGTCGGGGAGGTGCACTCACGTCGGGGAGGTGCACTCACGCGGGGGAGGTGCACTCACGTCGGGGAGGTGCGCTCACGCGGGGGAGGTGCACTCACGCGGGGGAGGTGCACTCACGCGGGGGAGGTGCACTCACGTCGGGGAGGTGCACTCACGTCGGGGAGGTGCACTCACGCCGGGGAGGTGCACTCATGCCGCCACCACCCACCTCCAGCACGGCCCTTGGGGCTAGCCCTGCCCGGCGCGCACTGCGGGGAGCTCCTGCGGGAGGACAGGCGGCCTCAGGCGCCACCGCTCGCAGCACAGGTCCCCCTGGCTGGCGCTGGCCCCAGGGGACCCTAAGCGGGTCGGGTAGGAAGACGGCGCCTGGCCGTGCGTTCCCAGCACCCACGCATCCAGGCCTGGGCAGCTCGAGAAAGGTCGACGCTCGAAAGTCCCCGGATCCCAAAACGTAAACACGGCATCATAAGAATGTTTGAAAAACAAGATGGTTTCCGTCATTCCCAGCTGTCGAGTTAATGGGCCGCTCCTCTGAGAACCAGCGAGATTAGCCACTGCAGGACACGCAGATGGCCAAGTGCGAGCCCCGGGGGACAGAGCTGCAGGCCCGTGCACAGCTGTTTCCTGATTCACTTTTCTTCTTCAGTAAACACTGTCCTGAGCTGCTGGTTGGAAGCAGAGCCGGGCTATCGGGACCCTTTGATGTTGAGGAAGAATGAAGCTGGATGATGAATGCAGGAACTAGGCCAAGAGTCTTAAAGGAACTTGTCCAACCCTCTGGAGCACGAGGATGGATCGGCTACTTGGGAAGGCACGACTTCCGCCGCGAGCAGGAGCTGGGATGCGGTGTGGGAAGACTGCAGACGCTGCACCCAGCCCACCCCAGCCTTTGCCAAATGCTGCTTGTCTAAGGGAGTAGGTGGTTTATCTGGGACCAATATTAATAGAAACATGTCCATTCTTGGTTTCTATAATTACAGGTCAGGGGTTCCCAGCAAGCTCTGTTGAAATATTCCCACGCAGAAATCGAGATTGAAACATGAGGAAGGGATCTTGGAGGTGCCAGGGAACCAGGACTTGTGACAAAGTGAAATGGATGTGTCTCTGTCCAGGCCTCACCCATAGGAAGCACGTGTGGGAGGTGGTGAATGGAGTCACAGCCAAACAGCAGCAGGCTGCAGGGGAGCCCTGAACGTCTGAACTTGACACTGTTATCCAGACTGGAAAGCGGCCTCGCTCTGCAAATGTGACCTGGGTGCTGTCACATTGCATGTCACGGACAGGTGCCTATGAGTAGATTCTGGGAAGGCAGCAACTAGCCGGGTTGGTTGTCCATGTGACTGAATGTGAGGTCCGAGTGTGTAAACTGGCAGGGACGATACTCCCTAGCAGGGCTGCGTTACACACGTGTGCATAAACCGCCTCACGGCACCAGGCTCAGAGGCCACATGTCATCCTGCTCCTACTGGCTCTTTCATTTCCTTTATCTGACTGTGGGTGTCAGATATTACTTAGCATAAACATGCAGAAAATGGAACACAATTTCCTGCTCTATATTTTGCCTTCTTCTGTATCATATTCTCAGAAGCATTTTCTTATTCTTGTGTCTGCTGTAAAAGATCGAGGAACCCATCCTCACATTGTTCTGCTGTCCAGGGGTAAGGGCTCGAGACCTCAGCAAGCCAGCCCAGAGCCATAGTGGAGAATTGCCCTCGTAGACACTGACTCCATCAGCCATCGGCCCAGAATTCACAAGCCTGAGGACGTTTCTGGTTGGAAAAGGCCTCAGGCACTGTGATTCCAGTGCTTTCATTTCGCTTAGGAAGCCAGTGAGGTCCAAAGCTTGGTTTGCCCACATGACAGGAGTAGTCCCAAGGCCCTTCCCAACTGCTCACAGCTTGGGCTGCTGCGTGCAAGGCCATGGCTGCACCCCCACCCCGTTTCCGCCTTGCAGGGGGCTCTGAAACCAGGGAAGCGCACACTGGTTCTCCCTCAAAGAAATAAAAGGCAGTTGTGGCAGAAGCCAAGGAAGAGGAGAGTGCTGTTCCCAGGTTCCAACCCGCTGTCTCCACGCCTGTGTGTGTTGCCATTACAGGCACACAGGAGGGGGCAGTGCCAACCTGGCCCTGCTTGTGGGTGGTTGGGGATGTGATTCCAACGTCGGCCTGGACAGGCCCCTGGGCGGATTCCTGCAGTGGCGCCATGGAAGTATAGAGCAGTCACTGCGATCTCCCTAGTGCTGACCTTTGCTGTCAGCCCGCCCCTCCCCACCCTGTCCCCAGGGCCCTCCTGACACCTGACATCACTCTTTGTTCTCTGCCTCCATGATTGTGTCATTTTGAGAATGTTTTATAAATGGAATGATACAGTATGTGATGCTTTGAGATTGGCAATTTTTGCTCAGCATAACGCCCTGGGGGTTCATCCAAGTGACACATTGAGAGTTCATTTCTTTGTATTGCCGAGTAGCATTCCGTGGTACCTTGTAGCATGGTTGTTTCGCCGTTTAGCTGGGAGGTTGCTTCCAGGTTTCAGCTATTACAAATAAAGCTGCTATGAACATTTATATAGATGTCTTTGTGTGGAGATTAATTTTATTTCCCGAGGTCATTGCCTAGGAGCCTGATAGCTGGCTGCACGACAGGGTATGTTTTGGTTTGTGGGAAGCTGTCGTGCTGTGTTCCAGGGTGGCCACACCCCTCTGCACGCACACCAGCGACGCAGGAGAAATCCGATTCTCTGTGTGGCCACCAGCTTCGGGTCTATCACTGTTTCCTGCTAGTTGTTCTAACAAGTACGTATTATACCTCATTATGGCTTCAATTTGCATTTCCTAGATGACTGGCGAATGGCGTTGAGCATCTTCTCCTGGGCTTACTTGCATCTGTATCCTCCTCACTGAAAGTCTGTTCGTGCCTGCTACCTGTGATCTGTTTGGATTGTTGGTATTTTGACTGTTCAGTTTTGGGAGTTCTTGTATTCCACGTGCAAGCCCTTCGGCAGATCCATGGTGTGGAGTGACTTGTCCCAGTCTGTAGCTTGTCTTTTCAACTTTCACCAGGGCATTCTCAGACCAAAAGTCTTCTATGTTGATAAAATCCATCTTATTAATATTTTTCTTGTATGGATTATGTTTTTGTTGTCATGTCTATTCACTCATTAGCCCCAAAGCTTTTCTCTATGTCTTCTTCTAAAAGTTTTCTGGCTCTATGTTTTACAGTTAAATCTACGGCGTATTATGAGTTAATTTTATATACAGGTTTAAGTCAAGGTTCATTAGCTCCAGCACCATTTTTTGAGAATGGTGTGTAAGATTTTTTGAAGTTGTTTAAATGCCATTTTATGTGTGAATATATAAGTGAAGTTACATTTCTTTGAGAGAGAAACTGATAGTGAAAATCCCCTTTGGAAAGGCTTTGGACCTTGAGCATGTGCCTTCTGGGCCAGCCCTCCTCAAGGGTGGGATCTCACTCCGGGCCTGGTTTGGTGGGTGGGCGGGTTACCTGCTGTGGGTGCTGAGTTTGTGGCTTGGCTATCTGCTGGCAGGTCCCGGCTCCATGGGCACTATCTGCTGGTGGGCGCCTCAGCACGAGCTCTCCCTGTGCTGGCTGCTGCTCACTCTCCACTAGCTTTTCAACCAACAGCAGGCTGGAGCCCCCTGGGGTGTGGGGGGAGCACACAGGGCCTATCTGAGGCATGGGGCCACGAGGCTGCTGTTGTAGCACCACAGCCTTGTACCAAGAGAGGAAAACAATTTTAATAAGCACATTGAATGAATGGATAGTTCAATAATAGTTAAATCTATAAAACGTTGTCAGCATGGCTCTCTTTCCAGGACATGACTTGAGTTTACAAGGCAGCGCATGTCACTGCATTCTTGATAAGGAGATTTGCCATAAATTCACTTTTCCTCTCTCCCTGTCTCTCCCTGTCAACAAGAATGATTTTCAATCCTTGTCGTGAAGTGCTGGCACCTGGGTGCTCATTCTACAAGCAGGCTTGGCCTGGGGGGAAGGCGGCAGGAATGGGGGCTTTCTTCTCTTCCAATCACTCTCTGGGGACCTCGCCTGCGAAGGCCAGCTCTGCTCACCTGGGCGCCACTCCAGGGGGATGTCTTCTGCGCCCACTCCTTTCAGTTCTTTTGTTTTGGAACTTCTGCTCTTTAGGGGGTAGATCTTCTTTGGGGACTAAGTGATTGAGCTTCAAGGCAGACAATTAGTGCCAGAAAGAAATTATCCCTGTGTTTGCTTACTCGGTGCCTATGTCCAGCCTCTCAGCTCCATCTGATCTCTGCTTTAGGCTGTGGCAGACCAGGAAGACCTGCCCTATGTCCCCCCCCCGGGGAGCTGGCAGGGGTATAAGATACCCAGACAGGATCCTCTGAAGAACCCTGGTGCTGGCTGCTTTCCAGCAAATCACTCAGTCTTACTCTGTCATTAAGAACACTGCGGGAGGCCAGGCGCGGTGGCTCCCGCCTGTCATCCTAGCTCTCTGGGAGGCTGAGGCGGGTACATTGCTAGAGGTCAGGAGTTCGAAACCAGCCTGAGCAAGAGCGAGACCCCATCTCTACTAAAAATAGAAAGAAATTAATTGGCTAACTAATATATATAGAAAAAATTGGCCAGACATGGTGGCACATGCCTGCAGTCCCAGCTACTTGGGCGGCTGAGGCAGAGGAGGATCGCTTGAGCCCAGGAGTTTGAGGTTGCTGTGAGCTAGGCTGACGCCATGGCACTCACTTAAGCCTAGGCAACAAAGCGAGACTCTGTCTCCAAAAAAAAAAAAAAGAACACTGCAGGAAATGAACCATAAAAACTGCAACATGAATTGTATTTAACTCACGCTAGTTTTGTGCCTGAGGCCTCATGAAGCATATGTAACTCACGCATCTCTTTACTGTTCTTTACTCTTTATGGTGTGAATTATTTTTCAAGTTGCATATAACTCATGCACAGAAAACAATAAAAAATAACAATTTTTTCATTAAATTAGAAAGGATCATTTTGTTGTTGAAGTTTTAATTCTAGTTTTGTAATAAAACACCGTGGCCCCAAGGAAAAAAAATTTTCTAATGTGGCAGTCAGTGTGTTTGAAAGAGCGTGTGAAATCTCACCCCTCCTATACACTGCTCCACAGCTCGCTGCTGAACACCCCGAGTCTGCTCTGTGTCTGGCGCTGTGGGAAATTCAAGGGCACTGCCAGCGCGCTCTTTCCTTCCTGTTATCCCTCTACCTTAATTTCTAACAGAGGACAAAGAACGCACAGGGCTTTTAACGTACGTTTCTTAATTTTTTGAATACCCAAGCAAGTGGTACAAAGGAACATAGCAAGACTTCAGAGAAGGGAGAGACACTCCCAGTGTCGTCTGGGGGAGGGAAACTGTCACAGATCAAGGACACTTAAACAAGGCCTGGCAGGGAGTGTGCAAATTAAGAAGTGAGGCCCCTTTTTCCTTGGTGCCCTTGCGAGTGTCCAGAGGCCTCTTCACAGTGTTGAATCAATGCCGCAGTGAACCAGCACGCAAGGATTAACGAGCACAGCCTGATTGTACAAATGAATTTCAGGAAGAAACTGAGTTGATACATCCCAGGCTCTATTCCTTGGGAAAATAAAGAGAAGGAGGTGAACCTCTGATGGTGGTGATGCAGAAAGTCCCCTCTGAGAGAGGCCAGCATGCAGGGACTGGGCTGGGGGCTGGGCGAGGAAGCCCAGACCACGACATTCCAAACTTGCAGTTCCAAATAGAGAGCAGATGGAGAGTGTAAAGTTGCATTTCTGAGCTGTATTATAAATGGCCTAATCAGCACAAGGTACCCTTGGCATTTCCTGAAAACTCCACAATAGCCTCTTTGGAGTGGGGGTGGGGGGACATTCAACATTCCACTGCAGAGAGCTGTAGCAGACCTGTTGTTTGGGGCAACTAAACTGAAAAGACAAAGATCAGCGGAGTGGATTAAAAAAACATTACCCAATTACTGTCTGCTGTTTATGAGAAACTCACTTCACATTCAATAACATAGATAGGTTGAAAGTAAAAAGAGGGAGAAAAACATACTATGAGAACATTAATGAAAAAAAGGCACACATGACTATTGCATATATTAATATGCAATAAGGTAGACTTCAGAGCAAATAAAATGACTGAAGACAAACAAGAACATTTTGTAAAGATGAAAGGATCTATCCACCAGAAAGATATAGCAATTCTAAATGTGTATACAAAAAAACAACAGAGTCTAAAATACATGAAGCAAAAACTGATAGAGCTGAAAGGAGAAATAGACAAATCCACAGTTATAGCTGTGGACTTCAACATGCCCCTCTCATCAACTAATAGAATGATTAGAGAGAAAATCAACAAGGATATAGAAGATTTGAAAAACACAAGCAACCTACTTCACCCAATAGTAGCAGAATACACATCTTTTTTCAAGTGCCCATGAACATTTACCAAGTTAGACTGTATTCTGGACCAAAAACCAAATATCAAAAAATGTAAAAGATTCAAATAATATAGAGTATATTATCTGAGCATAATGGAATCAAGTTAAAAATCAGAAACACAGAGACATACGAGTATTTATTACAGCACAATTCAATAGTTGAAAGATACAGAATCAACTTAAATGCTCATTAATTGGTGAGTGGATTAAGAAAATGTGATATATATGTACCATGGAATACAACTCAGCCAGACAAAAGAATGAAATAATGTCTTTTGTAGCAACTTGAGTGAACTGGAGGCCATTATCCTAAGTGAGGTACGTATCAGGAATGGAAAAACACTGTATATTCTCACTTATAAGTGGGAGCTAAACGATGGGTACACACGGTCATACACAGTGGTATCATGGACACTGGAGACTCAGAAGGGGCAGAGTTGGTGGGGAATGAGGGATCAGAAATTGTCTATTGGGTACAACGTTCACTATTCAGGCGATGGGTACAGTAGTAGCCCCAACTTCACCACTATACAATTCATTCATGTAACAAAAAACACAGTGCTCCCTAAATATACTGAAACAAGTAAATACAAGTAAATAAATAAATAACCCACAGAGACAAAGGAAAATCTGCAAACATATGGAAATTAAACAACATGCTTCTCAATAACCCATGGATTAAAAAGAAAGTCTCCAAGGAAATGCAAAAGCTGTAGAATAGAATGATGAATAAAAACAAAAATACAACATATGAAAATATATGACATGCAGCTAAAGCAGTATTGAGAAAACAATTTATATCACTAAATGCTTACATTAGAAAAGAGAAAAAGTCTTGTATAATGAATCTAAGTTCTTACCTCAAGAAACTGAAAAGAAGAGCAAAATAAACTGAAAGCATGCATAAAGAAGAAAAAATAAAGATTGGAGAAGAAATCAATAAAATTGAAAATAGGAAAACAATAGAAAAAACTAAAAAACCCAAAAGCTAGTTTTAAAAAAGTTAATAAAATTAATAAAGAAGTTTCACCACCAGGAATGAAATGACACTACAGATCCTGTGACCACTCAAAGTATTATAAAGATAATAAGAAAATACTATGAAAATTTTGTGTTCATAAATTGGAATATTTAGAAGAAATGGACCAATTCCTTGAAAACCTAAACTCAAACAACATGAAATAGATAATCTGTATAGCCCTGTAATGACTAAATGAATTGAATTCATAATTGAAAACGCCTGAAAGAAATTTCCAGGCCCAGGTGGCTTCACTGGAAAATTCTAAATATTTAAAGATGAATTAACACTGTTTTTACACATTCTCTTCCAGAAAATAGAAGTGGGAACAATTCCAAACTCATTGATTAGGTCTCTGATACCAAAACCAGGGAAAGATCATTCAAAAATAAAAAACTACAAAACGATCTCTCTCATGAATTTACCTCAACAAAATATTAGCAAATCAAATTCAACGATGTATAAAAGAAATTATATACTATGGCCAACTGCAATTTGTTCCAGGAATGCAAGGCTGGTTCAGCATTCCAAGGTAAATATAACCCACCATATCACAAGGCAAAGAAGAAAAATCATATGATAATATAAATTGATACAGAAAGGATGTTTGACAAAATCCAATACTTATTTGTGATAAAAGCCTAGCAAGATTAGAACAGTGAGGAACTACCTAAACTGGATAAAGAGTATCTACAAAGAACATACAGTTAACATAACACTTTGTGGTGAAAGACTAACTACTTTTTTGCTAAGACTGGGAGCAAGGCAAGAATGTCTACGCTCACTACTATTATTCAATATAGTTCTGGAAATTCTAGACACTAAAATAAGAAAAAGATGAATAAATAAATAGGTAAAAGGCATATCAATTGTAAAGGAAGAAATAAAACCATCCCTATTTGCAGGTGACATGATTATCTATGCTGACAATTCAAAGGAATCTAGAAAAAAAAAAAAGAAAAAAGAAAAAGAAAAGGAAAAAACCCTCCTAGAATTAATATGAGTTCAGCAACATTGTGTAACACAGAATCAACATGCAAAAATCTATTGCATTTTTATATAATAACAATGAAGATGCAGAAACTATAATTTAAAAATAAAACACCAGTTATAATCACTGAAAAAATGAAATACTTAGGTATATACAAAACTTGCATGCTTAAAACCACAAAACACTGATGAGAGAAATAAAAAATGTAAATATAAATGAAATATAAATGTAATTATAAATGAAAGTAGTGAATTGGAAGACTCAACATAGTAAAAATATGAATTCTCCTTAAATTGACCATAGGCTTAATGCAATTCTTATCAAAATTCTAGCAAAGGTTTTTATAGACATAGATAAGCTTATTCTAAAATTTATATTGAAAGGCATAGAATCTAGAATAGCTAAAACTGTTTTGAAAAAGAGGAACAAATGGGAGGAATCACTACCCAATAGTAAGGCTTACCATATGGCTATAGTAACCAAGACAATGCAGTATTGGCAGAGGCATAGACACAGATTAGTGGAACAGAACAAAGGACCATGAAATAGACCTTAATAAATATGTTCCACTAGTTATTGACAAAATTGCAAAAGCAGTTCAACAGAGGAAGAATTTTCAACAAATGGTGCTGGAGCAATTGGATGCCCAAAGGCAAAAATATAAACGTTGACTTAAATTTCACACCTTATACAAAAATTATTAATATAATAACTCAAAATGATTTATAATATTGTTAACACATTGATATTACTCAAATCTGTGTACAGATTCAATGTACTCCCTATCAAAATCTCAATGACTTTTTTTTCAGAAATATAAAAATCCATCCTAACATGTATATGGAATCCCAAGGGACCCTATTCAGTCAAAGCAATCTTAATAAAGAGGAAAATTTTGGGGTCTCATGTGTTCTGATTTCAAATATTACTACAAAGTTACAGTAATCAAAATAGTGTGATACTGGCATAAAGACAGACACATAGATCCATGGAATAGAATAAAGACCTGAAAATAAACCCTCATTTACATAGTCAAAGATTTTCAACAGAACCATTCAGTGGGGAAAGAACAGCCTTTTCAACAAATGGTGCTGGGGAAACTGGACATCCACATGAAAAAGAATAAAGTTGAATCCCTACTTTATGTCATATATAAAAATTAACCCAAAAAGGATCAGACAACTAAACATAAAAAATTATAAAATTCTTATAAGAAAACATAGAGAAAAAGCATTATTTGAATCTTTGAATCTGACAATGATTTCTTGGATATGCCACCAATAATGTAAGCAACAAAAGAATAAATTGATAAACTGGACTACATCAAAATAAAAAACTTTTGTACATCAAAGGATACAATCAACACAGTAAAAAGACAACACCCACATACACACAAATGAGTGCACACAAAACCAGAGAAATGTGAATGAGGTCAATGGATTTCATAAATGTCAATTTCTTGGTTGTACTATACTTATGCAAGATTTTACTGTTGAGGTAAACTGAGTGAAGGGTATATGGGATCTCTGTATTATTTCTTACAGCTATATGTGAATCTATGATCATTTCAAAATAAATAAGGAAAATATTTTCTATCATTGATAAAGAGAAAAATCTTAAAAACAGCCAGACATAATAGGTACATGGAAACAAAGATAAGAATCACAGCATCTAATTATTATATACTATGTAGGTCAGAAGATAGTGGAAGAGCACCTTTGAAGTACTGAAAGAAAAAAATGTTGACTTAGAATTCTATATCCACTAAAAATATTTTCCAAAACTAAAGGTGGAAAAAAAAGGCCTTTTAGGCATACAAAAGTTAAAAGTATTCATAATCAGTAAATGTACACTATAAAAAATATTAAGGAAAGTCCTTCGAGTAGAAAAGAAGGGGAGAAATGAAAGAGGGGCTATCACTGAGACTCTACAAACATTAAAAGGATATTAAGAGAATATTATGAACAACTTTTTGCCAGTAAATTCAGCAATTTAGTGGAATGAGCAAATTCCTTAAAGCATACAAACAAAAAAAAGTTTATTCAAGAAGTAAGAGATAACTCGAATAACCCTATGACTATTATAGCAATGGAATTTGTAGTTAAAGCTTTCTCACAAATAAAACTTTAAGCCATCATGGCTTTGCTTGTGAATTCTACTAAACATTCGGGAAAGAGATTATGTCAGTTCCACATAAACTCTTCCATAAAACTAACGAGGGGAACTCATTCTATGAGGAGCGAATTACCTTAATACCAAACTAGATGAAGACATTAAAGGTAACTATAGACTAATATTCCTCATGAATATAGAGGTAAAAATTCTTAACAAAATTTTAGCAAATTGAATCTTACAAGACAAAGAAAAAGGATAATAACTCATGGAATGCAAGATTGGGTAACATTTAAAAAATAATCAGTGTACTCCAGCATATCAACAAACTAAAAAAGAAAAATCATTTGATCATCTCAATGGATGCATTAAAACATTTGACAGAACCCCAAATCCATTCTTAATTTTTTCAAAAATGGGGAAATTTTGTTAATTTGGTAAAAGTGTTTTTACCAAAAGATGTGCAGATTACATTATCCTTAATGGTGAGAGATAGGATACTTTCTTCCTAGGATCAATATTAAGGCAAGGGTGTTTGATCTCAGCACCTTTATTCACCATTGTACTGGAGATGCTACCCAGTACCCTAAGATGAAGGAAGGCAGGAAGGCAGGAAGGCAGGGGAAGGGAAGGGAAGGGAAGGCAAGGAAAAGGAAGGAAGGAAGGAAGGAAGGAAATCACACAGAATGGAGAAGAAGTAGAACTGTCTTTATTGGCAGCTAATATGCTTGTCTATATAGATAATCCCAAAGAATCTACAGAAAGTTACCAACACTAATGAGTTTAGAACAGTTTCAAGATACAAGGCCAATACAAAAAATGAATTGTATTTTTATAAAGTAAGAGAGAACAACTGGAAGTGAAAAGTAAAATATTATCATGTACAATTATATAAAAAATCATAAAATATTTAGGTAAAAACCTAACAAAATGTGTGCCATATCTCTATGCTGGAACTACAAGTCACTGATGAAAGAAATCTTAAAAAGCTCTAAATAAATGAAGGGCTATACCAAGCTCATAGATTGGATTGTCAAGTTGTTAGTTCTTCACAATATAATCTACAGATTCCCTGCTATTCCATTCAAAATGCCAGCAGATTTTTTTTGTATAAATTGACTAGCAAATTCTAAAATTTATGAATGAAACTAAAACAATTTGAAAAGGAACAGAGTTAGACAACTCTACAGTAATTAAGGCAGAGTTCTACTGGCAAAAATCCAATTAAGAGTGAGTCTAGAAATAGACCTGCACATATATGATCAATTGATTTTTTATGAAGGCACAAAGTCAATTTAATGGAGAAAGTATGGTCTTTTCAACAAATGGTACTGAAACAATTGGATGTCCATATGCAATAAAAATGAACTTAGATCCACACTTCACTCCATATAGAAAATTAACCGAACAGTTAATCATAGACCTAAATGTAAAATCAAATCTATGAAATTTTAGAAGAAAATATAGAAGAAAAATTTTGTTACTTTGAAAAAGGCAACAAAGGGAGAGAGGGAAAAAGGAAAGAAGGAGGGAGGAAGGAAGGAACTGAAAGCACCAAATGCTAGTAGAAATGTGGAGCACTAGAACTCTCACATATTTTTTATGGAAAGCAGAATGGTACAGCTACTTTGGAAAACAGTCCTGCAGCTTCTCATAAAGTTAAACATAAAATTACCATAAGATCCTGCAGTCCTATTAGTAGGTATTTACCCATTCGACATGATAACTTACATTCACATAAAAACTTGCATGCAGACGTTTATAATGGCTTTGTTTATAATCTCCTAAATCTGAACAGAACCCAAATTGCCTTCAACTGGTGAATGGATGAACACACTGTAGGACAATGGTAACCTACTGAGCAATGAAAGTGAACAAACTACTGATATATGCAACTGTATAGGTAAATCTCTGATAGATTATGTTAAGGAAAAGAAGCCAGACTCAAAGTCTACATACTGTGTGGTTCCATTTATATGACATACTAGAAAAGACAAAACAGAAAACAGATCAGCAGTTGACAGCACTATGTACCAAAACCCAATCCCAGATTCACACTCAGTGTGTGTGAAAGTGAATGTGAAGTATGAACAAGAAAGCTTCTAGAAGACAAGTTAGGAAATATCTTCATAATCTTGTGGTAGGCAAAGAATTCTTAAACAGGTCAAACAAAACACTAACCATAAAAAATGCTGAATTGGACTACATTAAATTTAGGAATATCTTTTAATAAGAAACACCACTAAGGGAGTTTAAAAGGCCACCCAGAGATTTAAAGAAGATAATTGCAACACCTACAACTAATAAATATATCCAGAAAATATAGATGTTATCCAAATCAAGAAAATGGCAGATAAGCCAAATGAAAAATAGGAAAAAGACTGGAACAGGCATTTCACAAAATAGACTATCTAAATAACTTATAAATCTATTTAAAAATGGTCAACATTAGACATAAAGAAATGAAAATTTAAAACTATAGAGAGATACTACTACAAAGTAGAAATTTGACAATGACAAGTGTTGAAAAAGTGTGGAACAATAGAACCTCTCATATACTACTGGGTAGGAGTGTGAAATTAGTACAGCCAGTTTACAAAACCATTGACAGTCAATGTTACTGTAGCTGAAACTCAAGTTAGCTGTGACCCAGCATTTAACCCTAGATAGAAATTCAACAGAACTACAGGTATCAAAAGACATATATAAAAATCTCTATGGCAGTGTTTTTTTAATAGCCCCAAACTAGAACACACTCATATATCTGTGAATACTAACATCGGTAAATAAATTGTGGTACAGTTATATAATGCAAATGAATGACGTGTAGTCATATGTAACAATTTGGATGCATCTCATAAACATAATACTGAATGAAAGAAACCAGACACAAAAGAATACAGATTATAAGATTCTATTTTTATAAAATTCTTCATTAGGCCAAGTTAATCTGTGGTGTTAGAAGTCAGAGTAATGTTTAATTTTGGAGAGGAGAGAGGAGGTGGCAATCAGAAGTGATTATGAGTGGGCATGAGGGAATATTTCTGGGAGCTGATAATTTTCAATTTCTTGACCTGGGTGGTGGTTACAAAGGTGTGATTATTTTGCGATAATTCATTGAAAATTTATCTTTCTTAGCAGATACTCTCTTACAGATAAAGAGAGGAATAAGCCAAAAGATATAAGAAAATATGTGCTGTATATATAACCGACAAAGGATTAGAATCCCAAGAATACAAAGAACTAGAAATGAATAACAAAAGGAAAAACAGCAATGTACAGGAATGAGCATTTTCCGAAGAAAGACAGAGAGAGAGAGAAAGAGAGAGAGAGAGAGAGAGATGGTTGATCTGGAAATATATGAAAAGATTCCACATTTCTTTTGTCATCAGTAAATGCAAATATTTAAAACTGTCATGCAATGTCACCATACAACTATGAGATTGATAAAAATTTTTAAATCAGAAAACACCAAGCACACTGGGAACTCTCAGACACAGCGGAAGGTATAATGAATTGGTGCAACTACTTGAAAAATCATTTGATATTACCTAGTAAAATTAAACATGTACTTACTATAAAGGCCCAGCAATTTCACCCCAAAGAACATACCCTAGAGAAACCCTTACATACATACCACAAGAGACATGTTCCTAAGAGTAATGTCAAATGTCAAAAACGTGATACAACCTAAATGTCCACTAATGTTAGAAGGAATGAATAAATTGTGGTGTATTCTACTTCCTTGAGGGGGGAGTAACTACATAAATTATTTGGAAGTCTCCATGAGCGATTCATTTATTCTTCCTTCATTTATTTATTTGTTCATCTATTTATATTTGCATGGGCTCCTGGATATTTGTTTAATGCTTTGACATTTATTTTGTTCCTCAAATTTTTTCTGCTTTGGCCATTGGGAGCTCTTTAAGTTCGCTCCCTTTGACATAATCCCATCATTGTGGGGTTTTTTGTTCATTTGTTTTGAGTAGCTCTTACTTCCTGACTATAAGATACTCCCTGCTAATCTTGCATTATTTCCTGCAGCAGTCTGGCAGTCCGAGAATCATTGATTATTCCGAGGAGTCCTGATACCTTTTATTGGAGAATGGTGTTAGAGATCAAGATCTGGGCACTGGTGTGCTCATTGTTACCGGGGTATCATTGCTTCTGGGCTCACTCAGCTGGGAGAGCAAAAAAATATTTGCATATATACTAACCTGTGTATATACTAACCTGTGTACATATCTACAAATATTTCTATATACAACCATCTGTGCTTATAATAAGCTAAACGTGAGTTTGTGCTGAGGTCTCCAACTCTAGTACTTTACCACATAGACCATTCTAGCCTCCTCCCCTTGCTTGTCAGGAACTTCTCACTCCGACAGTCAGAAACCTGGCTCTCACAGTCCTCCACTCATTCACTTCAATTCCGGTACACATGTGTAGCAAAATCAGAATTCCCAGCCCATGTCCCCATGGAAAGAAACTTTATCAACTAAAGAGCTTATAAACAGGATTTTTTTTTTTGTCTTTATTCCTCACCCCTTTCAATGAGGTTGATTCATATATAGAATCAATATTCTATCAATATTGTATATTCAATACAGTTAGATTGTTTTTATCATGTTCTGCATTCCATGCTGGTATCCTCCCAATCTTTTAAATGATTTCTTAGAAATTTGCATACATTAAGAACTTCGTGGTATACAGTTCTATGGGTTTTGGCAAATGCACAATATCATGTATTCATCATCATAAAATCCTACAGAATGATTTCACCACCCTAAAAAAGTCCTCTGTACTCACATATACAACTCTCTCCCCACCCTTAAACTCTTGTCAGCCACTGATAATCTTTGTATCATCTTTATAGTCTTGCCTTTTTCTGAATGTCATATGATTGGAATCATGTAGCAGTAGCTTTTTCAGATTGGCTCCTTTCATTTGGCAATACAGGTTTAAGATTCATCCATATCTTTCTGTGACTTAATGGCTCATTTACTTTTATCACTAAGTAATAATCAGTTTTATGGGTGTGCCACAATTTGTTTATCCATTCACTTATCAAAGGTCATCTTGGTTGTCTCTGGATTTTGGTGATCATGAACAAAGACTCACATGCAGGTTTCATGTCATCACTAATTTTTAAATTGACTAGGTAAATCCCTAGTAGCATGATTACTGGCTTGTATTATAAAACTATGTTCAGTTTTATAAAAAAATGTCAAATTGCCTTCCACAGAGGCTGTGCCATTTTGCATTCCCCTTAGCAATGAATGAGAGTTCTCATTGCTCTGCGTCTTCAGTGGTATTTGGTACTGTCAGATTTAAAATTTTAGCTATTCAAATAGGTGTGTAGTTTTGTTTCAACGTGCAATTTCCTAGCTGCAAGCAATGCTGAGTGTCTTTTCATATGCTTATTTGCCATCTGTGTATTTTCTTTGGCAAGGTAGCTGCTCAGATCTTTTGCCCATTTTTAATTGGGTTGTTTGTTTACTTATTGTTGGGTTTTAAAAATTCTTTATACATTTTAGATACAAGGCTTGTATCAGATATGTGTTTTGAATGTATCTCCTAACCTGGGACTTGTATTTTTAGTTTCTTAGTAGTACCTTTCATAGAAAGGAAGATTTTAATTTTAATAAATTCCAACATCAATATTTTTATCTTATGAATTGTGATTTTGGTGTTACATCTAAAAATGCATCACCAAACCTAGGTTCACATACATTTTTCTCCTTTGTTTTCTGCTACAAGTTTCATAGTTTTGTGTTTTATATTTACATCTGTAATCTATTTTCAGCTAATTTTTGTGAAAGATGGCAAGTCTGTTTAGGTTCATTGTTTAACATATGAATGTCATAGCACCATTTTTTGAAAACTGTCCTTTCTCCATTGAATTGTCTTTGCTTCTTTGTCAAAGATCAGTGTGGGCCTATTTCTGAGTTTTCTTTCCATTCGATTTATCTGTGTGTCTGTTCTTTCACCAATACAACACTGTCTTGATTATTATGGTTTTATAGTAAGCCATGAAATTGAATAATGTGAACCCTTCAATTTTATTCTCCTTTAGTATTGTGTGGGCTATTCTAGGTCTTTTGTCTTCTCTATAAACTTTATAATTATTTTGCAGATATCTAAAATAAGTTTTCCGCGATTTTGATTGGGATTGACATTTTAACAATACCGAATTTTCTAATCCTTGAATATGGACTATCTCTCCATTTATGCAGATCTGCTATTTATATCTTTCATTAGAATATTGTATTTTAAGGCATATAGATCATATACATATTTTGTTATATTTATATTTAACTGTTTCATTTTTGATGATACAAATATGTTTTTATAAAATTTCAAATTCCAATTGTTCATTACTGGTATATAGGAAATAAATTGATTTTTGTATATTAGCCTTATATCCTGTAATTTGTTATACTTTCTTATTATAATAGTTTCAGGAATATTTTTGTCGATTCTTTGGGATTATCTACATAGAAAATTATGATATCTGCAACAAAAGGAAGTTTTATTTTTTCCTTACCTATCTGTATATCTTTTATGTCCCTTTTTTGGGGGTCTTTTGTTGAATAGGAGTCTAGAGAAAATATCCTTAACTTGTTCCCAGTATTAGGGTAGAAAAGGTCCAGTTTCTTACCATTAAATATGAAGTTAGCGTTAGGATTTTTATAGATGTTCTTTACCAAATTGAGGAAGTTCGATTCTATTCTTAATTTGCTGAGTTTTTTTTTTTTTAAATAGGTATTGGATTTTACTAAAATTCTTTCTGCATAAATTAATATGAGATTTTTATTCTTTACCCTTTTGATGTGGTGGATTACATTGATTTTGCCTCCCCCCACCCCCAATATTAAACTGGGCTTATAGGAATCCTGGTTGGTGATGGTGTAAACTTCTTTCTTTTATCTATTTTTGTATCTATGTTCATGAGACATATTTCCCTGTAGTTTTTCTTTATCGTAATGTCTGTCTGATTTTGGTATTAGGGTATTAGGGTAATGCTTGCCAAATAGAATGAATGAGGAAATATTCTTTCTGCTTCTATTTTCTGGAAGAGATTGTAAAATAATTGTCATTTTTCTTTAAATCTTTGATAGGATTCACCAGCAAATCCATTCAGGCTTTCTTTTTTGAAAAGTTATTGATTATTGATTCATTTTCTTTAATAGATATAGGCCTATTCAGATTCTCTATTTCTCCTTGTATGAGTTTTTGGCAGTTTTTATCTTTAAGAAATTGGTCCATTTCATCAAAGTTATCAAATTTATAGACACAGAGTTATTCATCATAGTGTTCTTTTATGGTCTTTTTAATGTACATGGGCTCAGTAATGATGATCTCTCCTTCAGTTCTGATATTTGTAGTTTGTGTCTTCTCTCTTTTTCCCATGGTTAGCTTGAATAGAGGTCTATCAATTTCATTAATCTTTTAAAAGATTAATTAATTAACCAGCTTTTGAGCCTAGCCACAAGACCAACAGGGAGCCAAGAACTGGCTTTTGATTTGACTGATTTTTCTGTATTTCTGTGCATTTAATTTCCTTGATTTGTGCCCTAATTATATTATACCTTTTCCTTTTCCTTTAGATTTTAATTATTCTTCTTCCTTTAGTTTCCTAAGGTGAAAGCTTAGGTTATTAATTTTAGATTTTTCCCCCTTTTCTGATATACACATTTAATGGTATAAAATCCCTTCTAAACACTGCTTCTAAACAGATATATTCTGTTTCCATTTGTCCTTAATTCAAAATATTTTAAAATTTCTCTTGAGACTTCTTTGACTCATGCATTATTTAGAAGTATGTTGTTTAATTTTCAAGTGTTGGAATTTTCCTGTTATCTTTTTGTTGGTGATTTCTAGTTTAATTTTACTGTGGTTTGAGCACATACTTTGTATGATTTTTAATTTTTTAAATTGGCGAAGTGTGTCTTATGTCTCAGATTGTTGTCTATCATGAAACAAACAATAGAATGGATGGAACCCCTAATATATCAATGATTACCTTAAATACAAATGTTCTAAATGCACCAATTACAAAGTAGAGATTAGTAGAGTAGATACACACATACACACATACAAAGATACATATACAATCCAACTATATCCTGTTTACAAGAAACCCACTTCAAATTCAAGGGCATTAATAGGTTGAAAGTAAATGGATTGAAAAAGTTATTCCACCTAAACATTGATTTTAAAAAGCAGGAGTTACTACATTAATATTCGGTAATGTGGATTTCAGAGCAAAGAACATGACTAAAGACAAAGGGACATTACATAAAGATGAAAGGATCTATTCATCAGAAAGATATAACAAACCTAAATGTGTACACAAAAAACAAAAGACCTTAAAATACCTAAGAGAAAAATGATAGAGCCAAAAGGAGAAATAGACACATCTACAATTATGGATGGGGATTTCAACTCCTCCCTATCAGCAATTAATAGAACTATTAGAAAATTAGTAAGGATATAGGAGATCTAATCATCACAATCTACCAACAGGATCTAATAGGTGTATATAAAACACTCCACACACCCATGAAACATTTACCAAGGCTTTCTGTATCCTGGATCATAAAAAAAAATCAACAATTTTTAAAAAACTGAAATAATACACAACATGTTCTCTAACCACAATGAAATCAGATATCAATGACAGACAACATGGAAATCTCTAAGTATTTGCAAATGAAATAACATACTTCTAAATCATCTATGGGCCAAAAAATAAGTCTCAGAGGAAATTTAAAGAAAACAGACCTAAATGATAATGAAAACACAACATATGAGAATTTGTAGAATATACTTAATAAAGCACTGAGAGGAAAATTTATAGCAACAAATATATATTAGAAATGAGGAAAGTTCTTAAAACAATAATCTAACTTTCTGCCTCAAAAAACTAAAAGAAAGGAAAAGGAAAACAAACTCAAAACAATCAGAAGAAAGTTACTTCAAAATTAAAAATAGAAAAACAATAAAGAAAATGAAACAAAGCTGGATCCTTGAAAAATCAATAAAATTGATCAATCTTTAGCAAGAATTAACAGAAATAAAAAGAGAAGACACAAATTATCAATATCAGGAATAAAATACCATATGTCACTACAGATCCTCAAGTCATTAAAAAGATAATAAAGGAATACTATGAACAACTGTATGCTTATAAATTTGGTAACTTAAGGGAAAGAAATCTATTCTTCAAAATTACAAAACTTAATTGAGATGATGTAGATAATCTGAATATTCCTATAACCATTGGAATAATTGACATGGTCATTAAGAATCTCCTAAAAATAAAATTACCCATTTATGGTGGTTTTCTGGGGCAAGAGATCTCAGATGCTCAGTGTAGGGTTTTCCACATAAGTTAAGGAAGCAGGCTTTCAGATTACCAAATTTTGCACTAATGAGTGAATCTCATTTATAAACATAGTGATGGATATCTAAAGAGAGCCATGGTTCACATCTCCAGTTATAGTACCATGATTTCCCCTTCTGTCCTTAGTTCTTTACATTATAAAAGTAAAATATGTTATTTTTAATTTCACTTATTATGATGACAATTGGCAGATTTTCTCATCACCCACTGCTTTGATTCTACACATGACCTTTCCGTGGCACTTTCTCTAGCCTCCTCTTCAGGCAGAGTTAACTGTTCCCTTATGCAGGTCTCCAGAGGACTGAATACACAGTGTGAGAATTATTTGTTTTCAGGACACCCTCATGGTCACATGCCTTTGCAGCCTGCCTTCTGGCCCAATGTCTGTGCATAGTAGGCACCCAATCACCTTTGCTGACTTGAAATCCAAATCTGGAAGATTGCTTCAGGGTAAACCACTGAGAACAGAAAGTGGCATCCTCTGGTGATTTTCACCAAGTTGGTTACAGATTATCAACAGAGATCAAATGGACATCATTGCTTTCAAAAGCACTTTGAAAGTAAAGGTTATCGATCTCCATAAAAATAAAAAATTTGTTTTGTGAGCTCAGTGAAAGATTTTTGTAAGTAGTTTTGTTACCATGAGGTAGAAATGATTGGCTTCATGAAAATTATACCTGTTGAGTTTATGATAAAATCATTTCTGCACAGAAAATCAAATCCCATCTTAATATTGCTAAATAACATATTTTATAGATAGGAAATTGAGTAAATTGTGAGTTTGGCCAGGGCTCAAATGAAATTGTGATATTGAAATATCAATCCTGCCATATTTATTTATTTCCAAACAGTTTGAGGGATTATATGTAGACATGCACATAATTAATTATTGGTTGTTGTAGTGGCATGCAATCAAACAGGTCTAGATTTAATTCAAGGACACTTGTGGCTGTAGAGTCTCTTGGGAGATTGAACTATTTAATAATTGGCTCTTGGCCTTCTTCAGCTGTAATGTGCCAAAGGCATGTGATGGCTCCAGGGAGTCAGCTTGAGTTCCCAGCACTGGAGTTTTGACTGTGCCCATGAAGAAGTCAAGAAGGAGGTATTGGAGAGCCACGCTGCTCACAGAAGGAACCACATGCAACTGGCAACAGTTTCTCCAGTTATTCGGATTCCTCCACCTTGCCCTCTCCATGGAAAGGAAGCTCCTTCCTTTTATGCCTCAGTGATCAAGGCAATTACCCCAGTTCTCCAGTCTATGCATAGACAAAGATGCCCACTGAAAGCAGAAATAAATGTGACCCTTTATGAAAATTTTCTTCCTGAAATAGTATTTTTTTTTTCTCACTTAAAAAAGAAGATCCATAACTTACAGCTAGGCCTTTAGTGTATCTGGGTGGGAAAAATGACTCAGCAGGTCTTTGGCCAAACTGCATATTTGTTTAACTTCAATCTCAGGGGAACTAAGTAGTAAAACCGTGGCACAGAATTTATTGCAACAGAAGCTTCTTGCTTGATGTGCATTCTTGACAAGGGAGTCTTCATATTTTAAAAGGCTGTAACTATTGATGACTATCAGCTTATGGTTATAAAACTGGAGGAGGCCTGAGGACAGTGCGTGAGCCAGAGGGGAAGGCTGAAAATGAGCCAGGGACTGTCCGGTGGGCGTTGGGAAAATATGATTGAGGAATTAATGAGATGTGGCTCATAAGACCATTATTTTATTGTATAACCCAATATTACTATATTAAAGACAGAAACAGGAGTTTGCAGGGTTTTGCCCTAAAGGAATGTGTGAACTCAATGGTTCACTGATTAGACGCTGCTATCATGGGAGAGCTCTGTAATCTCTGGTAGGGATGTTTTCCCGGAAGGCTTCCCGGTATCTCAAAATCTGTGAGCTTCCCTGTGTCTTGAAAGACAAGGCAAGGCAAATATGGCCTACAGGGTGGGAGCCAGAGACAGTGAGTGCACTTTGCCCAGAGATGTGCCCTGGTGGTTATAAACAACCTGTTTATTAGAGATGTGCTTCCTGCTCTCTCCTATCTGTCTACCTTTAAGTCCACCATAACTAATCAAAGAAATAGAGTCACTATACCTCTTTTGTTATACCTTTGTTAATTGACAACTATCTCTTAGAATTTAGAAGTTAGCCCCTGAAAGACTTTGTACCTGTTTGTTCACCTAGATAGATTAGAAGCCCCTTGAGAGGACTGTTGACCCTAACCCACTACCTGTATCCCCTAGCAACTGCATTCCCTGATATGCAAATATGTTACCCTGACAACTGGTAATTGATGTCTGTGATTGTAAAAACCTATGTGAATCTAACCATATTGCTGGCAGTTATGGAGATCTGCCAGTCCCCTAGGAACTTCCCGCTGTGTTATATCTGATCTTTTTATATAGATAAAACTATAAGCTATACCTTAGTCCCTGTGTATTCTTTTGTTTCTCTCTGCTGCCTATCAATTTCCTTCCTCTGTGGCAACCCCTATCTTAGGGACTTGGCTCCGTGGGGAGAAGCAGCTGATCTCCTCGCTGGCCTGCCGCACCTACTCTCCCCTCAAGCGGGAAGCAGAGCCCTGGGCAGTCTGCGGCCTGGGCCCTCGCGCTGCGCGCTGGGCAGGTGAGCAGGCAGCAGCCACACCGCGCAGGCGTGAGCCTGGCCGCAGACACTGGCCGCAGGCGCAGAGAGGACCCGAGGAAAGTGAGCGGGAGGCACACTCGGGCACATAGTCCCACGGAGTCAGGGGAAAATGTCCTGGGGGACAGTGGGGGTTCACTGAAGGGGCGCTCACAGTGGCCTCAGGCCTTTTGCCTGCCCAGGGGCGGAACCTCGGTGGAAGGACCCAAGGTGCGAGCCCCTAGGCACAGGGGGTGTCCCCCACGTGCATTTGGTGCCAACAGTAACTGCCACAAGGTAGCCGTTTCACTCTCACAGCTCTCCCTCCCTCCCTCCCCTTTCCTCACCCCTCCCCCTTCCGCCCCCCATCCCTGGGGAGACTGGGTGGACAGGGAGCTCAGCAGGGAGGGGCTGCCTGCCAGGTGGGGAGGAGCGGAAGGGACAGCCAAGAGCGCTGTGGGGCGGAGCGCAGGTGCGCGGGGAGGGCGGCGCGGGACTCAGAGTGCGGGGGTCAGAGTGCGGGGGGTCAGTGCGGGGGCTCAGAGTGCGGGGGTCAGAGGGCAGAGTGTATCCCGGGCCCTGGGGGACAACAGTGCAGGGCGCCCGCTTCGTGTGGGACCGAGCTGCCTCTCTGGGGTTGCCGGGCACAAATCGGCCGTGACAGTGTCAGATGGACTGGCAGAGCCAAACCAGGGGCGGAGCCCGGACCCGGTGGGGGTAATTCCCAGGGCTTGCCCCCTAATGGCGTTCCCGGGTGGACACCGGACCCGCCTGGACCGGGGCCTGCCCGTTCCCCGCTCTCGGGACAGCACGTCTGGTTGGCTCCAGCATCCGGACGGATGGCTCCAGCTCGGAACCATCGGTGCCCGCCCCGCCACTGAGCTCGGGGCGTGGGCAGCTCGTTTTCTGGCTTTGCGGGCGCGGCTGGAGACGTGCGCTTCAGGACGGATCGCACCGGAGCCCCGCCCGCCACGGTGCGAGGGGATTGGAATGATGAGGTCCTGGACCTGGAGTCGGTGTTGTAATGGGATGACACCTTTGCTGTGATGGATGGGATGGATGTATTTGCGTATGAGAGAAACGTGGACCACGGGGCCAGAGGATGACTGTAGCAGGCAGAATTTGGGCCTGCTGTGATCTTCTCTTCCTGGTGTTAAGCCAGTTCCATCACATGGCCAAGGGGACATTGCAGATGAAATTAAGACTGCTAACCAGCAGACAGGATGTTATCCTGGGTTATCCAGGTGAGCCCACTGTACTCACATGTGCCCTTAAAAGCAGAGGAGATGATGCAGAAAAGGAGAGCAAAGAGATTGGAAGCTGGAGAAGGATTCAACCCCCCATAGCTGGCTTGATGTTGGAGGGGGCTGTGTGGAAGGAGCAGGAAGGAAATGAATTCTTTGAATAAGCAGCGAGCTTGGGAGAGGACCCCGAGCCCCAGCCAGGTGCATTCCTGGCTGATTCCTTGATGTTTGCCTGTTGAGACCCTGAGCAGAGAACATACTGTGCCGTGCCAGACTCGGATCTACGGGGCTGTGGGGTGATAAGTGAGCGTTAGGGCTCTGTTTGTGGTTATTTGTTACACCGTGTGGCCGTAACAGTGGAGACAGGGATCAGAAATCATTGCAGTTTGGCCTCAATAGGAACAGAGCTACAAGTCCAAGTGGAATTTGGGTTTGAAGATATTCAGTTTTATTACAACAAGAAAAACGGATGTCCTAAGACTGAAGGCGGTCCGGAGAAGGAGTATCAGAGACAGAGAGAAAATAAAAAGTCCTACTGTATCATGGGACAGAAGGAAACAAAAAAATACAAAATAATATATAATATCAAGTAAATACCTGTATTTTATATATTAGAGTCCTAGCACATGTGAATAATTCTTTAATATATGTTATATTATTATGAGTTTTTCTTGGTCTAATATGGCTGTGTCCCAGGTTTGCTCTCTAAAACATTAATCACCCCACTTGGAGTCCAGGCTGTGAGCACACTTTGCTCTGTGCTCCATGCACAGGGCAGCTTGGCTGGGCAATCAGAGTCTGAGTGCAGTGAACAGGGCATTTTTAAGACATCTAAGGAAAAGTTTGCTTTTCTTAATGCCAGATTTCTGTACTTCAGACTTTAGCCATGCAAGGAAGATGTAAAATCAAACAAACAAAAAGAATTGAAAGAAAGAAACCGTAAAGATGGGTACCATGGCTTAGTGATTCATAATATAGAAATTGCAGTGGTCGCAGACAAAAGGCGTGGACCTACACGTACACACACCCATGAAGAGAGAACAGACCTGGTAATAACAACTAAAAGGCAAAGAGACAATGATGACAACCTGGAAAGAAATCCAGATAGCCATCTGCAGAGATAAATAAATAACGGTACCTTGCATAAGGGAACTCACCGCAGGCATTAGTAACAATGATGGAGCAATTTTCAGAGGTATTGTAAAACCTGCATTTCCTTGCATATCCTCTTGGAAATCACTCCAAGGAATCCAGAAAGAACCGGAAAAGATGAGGCCCACTCATTGGGAGAAGGGCAGAGTCTCCTTCTTGCAGGTCTTTCCTGGTGTTTGTAGAGCAGGTTTCTACTGAGTCCTGGTTGGGTGGATGTACCAATGATGCCGCTCCATTCCACGGACATCAGAGGGAGACAGAATGTCACCTGGGCCACCCTCCACACTGTCAGGCCTTGCCTGTCTGGTGGGGCTAAGGAGGAACCCAGATAGACTGATGGTCTGGGGGGCAGAGGGAATGATAGAGGGCTGAGCTGTGTGAAGCCACGTATCCTGTATGTGGCTTCGAAAGAGTGGCTGTGTGCTATTGTACTGAGGTCCTAGACTATGAAGATACCATATGTGTGTATCATATATGTAACATGTATACATACTATGTATATGCACTACACATGTGTGTACATATGTAAATTTTAAGCACGGCAATTCATTTGCAGTTTCACTTGGGGAACATGCACAAATGTATTATGCTTTATGTTTTCCCTTTGTTTTATATTGGACTCACTTTGTCTTCCATTTGCTTGCAACCATTCTCAAGAACAGAGGCCCCTGATGCTAGGTACGAGAAAACACATTTCCCAGTATGGCAAATGAGAATCCACCAGGTTAGATAAGAGCAAAGGAAAGTTTGAAAATGGAAAATGCCTCATATTTAGAAAATAAGAGGTGGGCAAGAAACAAGTGCCTTTAGGAAGTGTATAGGAACATACACACAGACAAAGGCACTTGGTGTGCCGAGTGTCTCAGATGCAGCAAATACTCGGTTGTACTTGTGGTTCTTCCTCCTGTGTAGACACCTGCGGGGGCCTGCAGTGAGTGAGCGAATGTGTGTGTAAGGGGGCACAATACAGTTGACAAAATGCCAGGGGAATCCCTGGGCTTCTGTGTTTAAGAAATTGTTTTTAGGTAATTGTCCTGTACTTTTATAGTGTGTTATACAGAAAAGCCCTTTTTTGTAAAGTTGACTTAGTTGGAAAATGAATTGTCTTGGGCCCAGAAATTTGGGGCAGGCTGACTCAACAGCTGGACAGGGCGAGAGATTTTGGGCAAAGACACAGGGCACGTTGCCTTAGCTGTTGACTTTCCTAATTTCCCGAGGGCCGGCTCTCATATTGCCACTTTCTCCTTCAGGCCAGGCTGCTCTGCTGCCCCTCCCCTGCAGCATGATGGTCACTTCCATCCTGTGAGATGATTTCAAGGCCACCAAGGCAGCTCCTGTTTTATTCTCTCTCCCTGTGTCCCTTCTGGATTCTCTCTTTCAGGATTTGAGGATTGTCTTAATGACTCTCTTCAGCAGCCCTACCGGGGTCCTTGTGCACTTTCCGCTCTGTTTCTCCCCCACTACATGGGGCCAGAGCCCTCTGAGCCTCGCATGGTGGAATTCAGGTCACCATGCAGAAAATACTGAGCACAGGAAAACAAACCCCAGGAGGCACAGTCTTAGACCGGAAGGTAGGATTAGGAGCAGCCAGCAAGGACAGCAGGCGAGTTCAACCGGATGCATGATCATTTCCTGTTCTCAAAATTCCCTTTAAGATCCTCAGCCGGGCCAGAGAGTGGGCGAGAAGCTGGGGGAGGTTCTCTGGCGGGGGGAGGGGGTGTCGGGGCCAGGCTACAGGGGAGACCTGGGGGGCCGAGGCCTGGGGGACCTCAGGCCTCCTCTTCCAGTCAGAATGGAGCAGCCTGCTCTGCTGCTCCGAATCAGAGCACGGGAGGTGGTGCACGTGTGTGTGAGAGTGCGTGTGAGTGTGTGTGAATGAGAGCATGTGCACATGTGGTGAGAGCACGTGTGTGTATGAGTGCCTAGGAGTGCGTGTGAGTGGGTCAGGTGTGACTCTGACCACCAGGACTTGGAGAGATGCCCACGCCCTCCTGCCTGGCTTTTCCACTGTCTGCGGGAGGGAACGGGAAACTCACACCTGAGAGCTCCTGGAACAGGCGGCGATGTGCGCCTCCTTACTCGCCGAGAACTGCGCCAAGTCCTGCGAACAGGCGCAGCCAGGGAGTGCTTCAGGGTTGGCCTTAGCCGTCCTAGTGACGGTGACAATGTGGCCTGGCCTGCGGCAACGCGTTTTCTGTACTTCAACACGAGGAAGCTGGATGGTAGGGAGAGGAGACATTTGGCCAAGACAAACCCATTGTCAACAGGCGCCTGTGGCATTGAAGTCCATCTAGGAATGTCCCAGCATTCGGCCACGGGCAGCTCGTGCTACCCTCACTCCATCCCCCGGCTGAGGCGCGGCGCTGTTGTAAGAGCACCGTGGCGTCACAGCCAGTTGCTCAGGGCTCCGGGCTCCCAATACACGTATTTCACGACAGGGACACTCACTGAAGTGATCATCGGGAGCCTTCCGAAGGGGAGGAGTGAAAGGCAAACAGTAGGGTAGAACGCAGGGGGAGGGAAGCCCCAGCCTTGTGTCTCTGGCATCTGGCGTGGTTGGGAGTGTTAGTCAGCAAGGTTCTTTTAAACCTTTCTCCCAGCCCTCGAGGCAGATATAAGCGAGAGGTGGGCAGGTTCTGCCCAACCCTCTCTGGGCGGCCTGCCCCCCTGCCTTGGGCCTGGACGCCTTGTCCCCTGGGGACAGGGATGCCTCACTGGGTGGGGCCCCGTGAGAGTCCTCCGCTAGTGCAGAAGTGGACCACGGGCTCCCTCACTGGAATTAACCGACCGGCTGCTCTAGCTCTAGGGGGAAACCATATTTCATCTCCAATTCACACACAAGGAACCTGAGGCTTAGCGAGTGCTGACTTCTGGAAGTTACAGCAGGATTCCAGAGCCCATGTTTCCTAGCTGTAGGCCCACAGGCTTCCTGGTTCAGTGTTCTCAGGCGTCAGTGTAGACAGGTGCAGGCGAATTCCATGGTCCTGCTGACGGGCTCCTCGGCACGTCCCCACCCTCCCGCAGAAGGGCCAGGTGTTTAGCAGAATGATTCCTGCCTGTCAGTGAAGACTTTTATTTCAAAACTGTTTTTGCCTTCTTTATCCTTCTGAACTGGTAAGAATTGACTTCATTTCTCAGTTTGAAGCATCTTCCTCAACCATAGCCTTTTTTGTGGATATTGATAATTAACTTTTTTCCTTTTTCTTTTTTGGCCTATAGTTTTGAAAAGGAAATACTGCCCTACACTATGCTTGAGAAGATGATAATGTTAAATTCCATTTTTTCACATTTATTGATCATCAGTTGCCATGTGGATGTTATTTTATGGTTCAGATCATATAATCTCACTCCTCGTAAGGACCTCAGAATATGGTTATTCTTCTTCTTAATATTATTATTACTGTTATTCCCAGGGGGGCACAAAAGTTGATAAGTAACTTGTCCAAGAGCCATAGAGCTGGCCTTCAAGCCAGAATTGCAGGCCTGTGTCCGTTTCACTAAGCCATTGTCCCCAGAATGACCTCAAACTGTCTGCATCAGAATTAACAGGGGTGCTGACCCCAAATCCACATTCCTCACTCCATCTGCCTTGGCCCCCAGAGGACACCTCTCCCGTGACTGGGGAGCTCACGCGTCGTGTCGGAAGGAGGCATTCTTCTAACCTGCACCTTTTTCTTTACTTCAAGTGTACAAAAGAGTAGAGAGAACAATACGGTGAAGTGCTCCACTCCTAGAACTGCCAGACTTAGCAAATAAATAAACAAGACACCCGGTTACATTTGAATTTCAGATAAACAACAGCTGACTTTTTAGTACAAGTATAATATTGCCTGGGACATACTCCTACTCAGACGTCCCTGTTTCCCTGGCCATCCTATTTTTCCCCTCACCAGCTGTAACAGGTTTCTGCTCTCAGGTGTTCTGTCCCCCATCCTCCATCTCCTTCCCCAGTCCTGGCTTATTTTAGAGCCAATCTCAGACCTTCTAGCCTTCTGCCTGGAAACACCGTAGTGGTGTCTCTAAAAGGTAAAATGGTTTTTTAAAAAACATAACCAGAGCACCATTATTGGACTTGAAAAGCGTAACAATAGTTCCTTAATACTATCAATATCCAGTCAGTGTCCAATTTTCTCTGACTGGCTCAGAAATGGTACTGTACAGTTTGCTTGTCGAATCAAACTCCAGATAAGGCTCTTACGTCACTCTCTCCCCCTTACTCTGCATATTTCTCGTGGAATCAACAGTTCACTTATCCTCTAGAGCTGCTCTCAGCTCAAATTCTGCTCTCTCCCTTTTTGCATCCAGGAGTTGTCATTGCTATGTCCCTCTGTCCCATGTCTTCCCTGTGAGTTGGTAGTCAGAGCCAGTTCGACAGATCTGGTTAGATCTAGAGGCTTGATCTCCTTGAGGTTCCATTTTTTGTCAAGAATATATGCTAGGGGCTTGAGTCCACATAATGCCTGGCTTTCTCCTTCTTGGAGATAGTATTAGCAGCTGTTGATAACCAATACCTAGAGGTTTATAGGTGACCCTGTACACAGTGGGAGTACAGAGTAAGGCTGCTCAGACCAGGGCTAGACGCTGAGGACAGCAGGGGGATTTCACAGACATGAGGGTGTGGAAGGAGGGGCTGGGGGGCGGTGCTGGGAAGAGCGGAGAGGAGACCCGAACCCCTGGCTGTGCGTGTTCGGGTTCCTTCTGCTGTGTGGTCTGCAAGACGCACCCTCTTTTCTGCCTCCCAACAAAGTGCCCAGCGAGGCACCCGTCACTTGTTAGGGTAGTTGGGTCACTCATCATTCAGAGGACAAGATCTGGGCTACATCCGGATTCACAGTGGGCCTGGGGGCAGGAAGAGGCTAGCTGTGTGGTCACAAATGGACAAGTGAAGAGGCCTAACGGCCACGGACTGTGAACAATGACGCTTCTGTGCAGACGACTTTGGTTTCCACCAAAAGGCTGCTTCGCAGGGGGATGCCTGCACAGGGGCCTAATTAGGGACTCCTGGCACTTTTGTGCTTTTATGTCTTCCATATGAGACTCGGAGAACAAACTGGTGAATGTAAACACAATTGACTGCTTTGCTGACACAACAGACAATGGCTCGAATGGTGAAAATTCCAAACCAGGTCTGCGACCAGCCTTTTAATAACAGAAAGATGACTAGGAAGTTTGGAAAGAGTCATTTTGTCAATTGTCTGGTCAATAGCTAAAGAACAGGAGACAGCAGGTGACCTTCATGTTCTATTTTCCCCTTTGCTTTCCCCCAGTCTTTTGTTTTTCTCTCCCAAATAGGAGATGTGTGTGCTTGACATTTTTACAGAAGGAGTAGTGGGGGAGGAGTGCTAGTTCAAAAGTGGCCACTCTCATTTCACGTCTCCTGACCCTTTGTCCTGTTTATCCCGTTTAAGCTCTTTTTCTCACTTCTGTAAGAGGTTGTCTCTCATTGCTCTAAGGGGCTTTTCCTGCTGCAACTCAGAGCGGAAGCTCCCACGCTGGCGACGTTTGGCATGAGCTGTCGTGGCCCCAGACTCCGTGTGGCCCCCAGTGAGGCAGGGCCACCTCATAGCTACCGACCCGACCCCTCCCTAGGCAAAAGAGGCAGCGTGGGGGGCCACTGGCTTGTGGACACAGTGGGGATGGGGCTGTCATGCCTTTTTTCTTCTACAGGGCAATGCGGGGGGTCTGTTTTAATCCCCCCTTCAATCAGGAAGGGAGGAGGGATTCCTGCTGCAGAGGCCCAGGGCGAGCAAACGAACACAGGATGCCCAGCGCTGGGCAGATAAGATGGACAGGAGGTCACCAGTCCACAGTCCTAGCCCAGGGGAGGAGGGCAGGGCCGCGAACGGTTGTACCGGGACAGGATGAGTGAGATCGGCTGAGGCGGCTTCGCAGCGCCGGGAGGGAGCAGTGAGCCCTGCCCCAGTGAAAGGCACTGCCTGCTGTGCGTGATGGCTCTTCAGGCCAGCAGAGAACCGGAACCCACTGCCCGGGGACAGGCAGGAGCAGAGAACCGGAACCCACTGCCCAGGGACAGGCAGGAACAGAGAACCGGAACCCACTGCCCAGGGATAGGCAGGAGCAGAGAACCGGAACCCACTGCCCAGGGATAGGCAGGAACAGAGAACCGGAACCCACTGCCCAGGGATAGGCAGGAGCAGGGAACTGGAACCCACTGCCCAGGGACAGGCAGGAACTGCAGCTGGCCCAGAGATGAGAAGGCTTGCCTGGCGCCCTTGTCTGCGTGAGCAGAGAGGCAGGGAGCGCTTGCGGTGAGGCTGTTCGGGGCCATTCGGGGCAGCACAGGGTACTGAACCTCAATTTTAAGCTTTACATCACAAATGCACCTGGAAAGGGGAGCTCTAAGAAGTCACTGCTGGCAACGGAGGTGCCTGCCAGGAGGGAAGCTGACAGCTGGCTGGAGACTTGCGGCGGTGGGTGCCCAGGCCCTGCCGGAGCTGCCAGTACAGGAGCATGCAGACCCGAGCCGAGGGAGCAGCTCTGCACCTCTCTCAGAAGCCGCAGAAGAGGCCCCAGTGGTTCCTGCGACTTCACGGAAGGGACACAGAGGTCAGCAGAGTATCGTGGGCCAAAGCAGGCAACAGCCCGAGCGACCCAGAGTAGGACTGAGGGAGACAAGCATGCTCATCCCCAAGGGCTCTGGTCCTCGGCACTGAGGGGCAGGACGGTGCGGACCACATGTGTAGCCTGCAAGGGCTCCACGCAGATGCCAGTAGCAGAGGCCCAAGTGCAATAGCTTAAATTGCAGGTTTTGTTTTCTCTTGCACAGCACGAAGTCCAGCAGCAGGTCATCTAGGGTAACAGTGTGGCTCCAGAATGTCGGCAGAGAGCTGCGAGGCGGCACAACCCGCTTCACAGCTCGAGGTCCCTCAAGAAGGAGCACAGGACAAAGGACAAAAGTTATGTGCCAGCAGACAGCTCTGGAAACATTCATGTACATCTCGTTGACCACACTCAGTCACACGGCCAGTCATCTGCAAAGAAGGTGGAAGACATTAAGTTAGTGCTGTAGAAACCACACAGGAGTTTTGGTCTAGGTCTAGTTGCTTGTCACACAAAGATCTGATTACTGAGACAACAAGGATTGCCAAGGAAGGAAGGAATTTTTAATATGACAGACATTTTGTCAGGAGAACGGGAGAAGCTGCCTCAAATCTGTCACTCCTATTAAGAGACATCATAGGCTTTTAAGGGAGAGGCCACGTGTGTTTGGGCAGTTGTGGGGGACGGTGAAGCTTCAGGAGGTCTGCCCAGGGTCTTCAGAATCTTGGCTCCTTTGTCTTGCAGAAAATCCACCAGTCAGCAACTCAGAGAGTCAAGCAGTTAGGTAGGGGAAGGATCATGTAGAGGTCATCGAAGTTGTTCCATGCCCCCTGCGTTGCATCAGCACCGAGCCAACCCCTACAAGACAAGGGCTCAGTAATTAAGGAAGGAGAGGACAAGGGACACCGAGAGCTGTGACAGTCTCTGCCGGGGGAGCAATGCTGCTGGCTGGTGCTCAGAGAAGCAGGCTGCAGACAGCAAGGCCATCCCGCCCTCCAGCGGTCCTGCAGGTAGCGTGGGCTTGCAGGACCGAGGAGAGAGGGATCCACAGAGGACACTGGGCAGCGTATTGCCCCCGACCCCACGGAAAAAGAGGAAATGCTGGCCACCCCAGAACCTGGGTGACAGCCCTCCTTGTCCATGGTCTGGAATGCTCGTGGGGCGCGGCCGTCCACCGCCCAGGCGAACAAGGAGCCTGTGCCGACTGCTCACCCACAGTGGACAAATGGCCCCACACAGCCCTTGGAAGCCGGAGCCTGGAAATGCAGAAGGCGATGGTTTTCATGCCAACATCAAAGTAAACAAATGGAGAGTTGTGACTAGAGGAGAGGACTGGTGGGGTCTAACCCACACACTGCTACACACTGTCACATCTTATGTGTGGGTACAGCAGACGAGTTTTGTAGCGGTGCTTGGCTGGTGGTGGTACCCAGTGTCAACATGCAACCTGTGCTCTGAATGCTGCACACGCTGTTGTGTGACCTGCCGACCCTCAAAACACAGCTTTGAGATAAGACAGCTTGTGTATATTTTGCACACTACTAGAAATGCTGGAGAGTTGGGGGCGCAGAGAAGTAGAGTTTCTGGACATATTTCATGAAAATAATTAGCCGAGAGAGTTCTTAAAATATTGTACACATGAGATGTTGTATGATCAGTCAACTCCATGCCTCCCAGATCTGAGTGGCTTTGCACCCAGGATCCTGTTAGCACCAGGAGGCAAGCCCAGGGTGTCATCTCTACCTACCTGTGGTGAGTTAGAAACTTAACAGAGATGTGCTGCACACTGGAAAAACATTGCAAAACAAATCTTGGGAAATCAAGCAAGTAAATAATACTAAAAGTACAACTAGTGGTATGTTTTTCTCCTCACCTCCAAATCTTTCTTCAGAAACAAAAGAAAGAAAAAAAAGCACCAACAATTGGGATCAAGAAAATACCCCATGGTTTAGAGGTAACGCCCTGGGCCATTACTGAGGATGCTTGAAGCTGCCCAGGCGGGCTGCAGCGGGAGGTAGCTGGCTCACATCAGCCTGCCCCCAGAGGGCGGCCGGAGGGGCTATGTCCCTCCAGAGCCCAGGAAGGGGGCAGGCACCCGTGAGTGGGAGTGGGCAAAGGAGAAACTGGGTGGTCCCGAGAGAGCCAGCCGTGTGATCACAGGCCTGTCTCTGCTCCCAGGTCCTCTCGAGTGCTGCCCGGCCAGACTGACAGCCCTTGGAGATGCTCAGGCTTCCATTCATGAGCCTGAGTGTCTGATGTTCAGGCTGATGTCTGAACTGCACTTACAGTCCTCTGGACCTGAACCCAGTTGCGCGTGTGGGTATGTGTTTTTTCTTTCCCACTCTCATATTACTCTTCAGTCTGACCTCCCTTGAGTGGGGTCACACATGTCTTTGGCAGTCCAGTGAAGCCCTGTCCTGGCTGTGGCTCCTTTTATGTTAAGTAACATTGGCTACTGCGACTTCAGGAAAATGGAAGGCTTCTTGGCAGACGGACAACATCCTGCGTTAGCTGCAGCTGAAGCACGAGGACACCATAGCGTGGGAGGTGCAGCATCTTCAGCCCCCGCCAGTTTTCCTCTCTAAACCGACAGGCGAGGCTCAGACCCACCAAGTGCATGTCTTAACGGCCAGCGATGGCAGCTATGAGGACAGGCTGCACCCCTCAGTCCTGACAGGTCAACAGCGGACGTGTAGAGAAAATGAAAAAGGAATTTGTATATGATCAGCCAAAATGGAAATTTCAGGACTTGCTGTGGTCTCCTTAATAACCGTTTAAAATGCTGTGCTTTCAATTCAAGCCGATAGGAATGCCTATGTCCTTGTGCGGGCGTTTGGGCTTTTGGGCACATTCCGGCTGCTGAGCATGGCGGCACCAGCGGCCTCATCATCCTGGCTGCTGAGCGGCATCAGCAGCCTTCTGAGCTAGGCTTTCTTTGTCTTTCATGTGAAGAGAAACCTGTGGATCTCAGAGGGTGGGAAGGTGACTCTCTACACCTAGAGCTAGGTGGGAAGTGGAGCTCATCGTATTGACAGTGTTTCAGGAAAGGGCTAGCAAACATTTCCTGTATTTTGTCGAGTGTTATTCATGTTTGTTGCCTCCGCTCTTCTCTCCTCTTCTCCTGTCTTTCTCACACCAGCTCCATCTGGGACTGTGCCCGTACTCACCAGACTCTTCTTGTCAAGGTTATCCCGGACCCCGTTTGTAACCCAGTGTGCCAGTCTGGGCTGTTATCAGACTCAACCTGTCACGTGTTTGCGGGGCCATAGCCCTTGGTTGAGCCGCCCCTCCCCTCCCGTGCGCGGCCCCTCTGGTTCCCCTCGGGCGCAGGCTCTCCTGTGTGCCCAGAGCCCCGCAGACCTGCTTTCCTCCTCTGTCTGACCCCGCTCCCGAGCTGCGCCCATCTAGTCTCATGGCTTTTAAAACCACCTATGCGCTTATAAACTACAATACAATCTTAAGCCCCCAAGGACTGAGTAGACCCCTCTTGCCCAGGGGGATCCCAGAAAAACCTTAAAACTGAGTTCCTGGCCATGCAGAGAAGGCAGATTGGACTTGCTTCCTTTACCTCCTCCCTCTTGGACTTCAGATACAACAGTTGACCAACGTTAATGTTAAAACAGAGAACAAAAGACTGAAAAAAACAGACTCTTTGTCACAGCAAGATACTAAATTATTAACAGGACCCAAGACCATGCAGAGCAAAGCGTAGAGCACCTGCAGGTCATCAATACCCTCAACAGGTCCAGAGTTGACATAGTGCGGCTTGTCTCTGATTCACAGACTTCCTTCTCTTAACTTAAAATACTCCAATCCTTTAGGCAAAACTTTATTTCTTTAACCAATTACAAATCAAAGAATCTCTGAACCCACCCATAACCTGTAAGCCCCTACATCAAGATGTTCCACCTTTTCAGGCTGAACCTATGTGTACCTTCCTTGTTTCAATTTATGATTTTACCGGTAATTCCTGTCTCCATGAATGTATAAAAACAAACTGTAGGCCAGTGGCCTTGCATGCATTTTCTCAGGACCTCTTGAAAGACTGTGTTCCCCGGGCCATGGTCACCTATGTTTGTCTCAGAATAAATCTCTTTAAATTATTTTACAAAGTTTAGGGTTTATTTTTCTGTTAACATGCTGAAGACTCCCAAATCTCTATCTCCTGAACAATCTCCCTTCTAAACTTCCTACTCGTGTCTCCACCAGCAAGTCTGCAAGACACCTCAAACCAGCCCTGCCAGACAGATCTCACCAACCAACCTGCTTATCCTGCGGTGCCCCCCCTCAGGAAGCTGCTCCTCCATCCTTCCACCATACCAAGTCCCACCTTTCTCTCATATCCCACTTCCAAAGCATCAGCAAAGCCTTCAAGTCTCCCTTGAAAATATACGTGGAATCTGACCACTTGTCACCTCCTCTGCCATCAACACTCTGGTCCAAGACACTACCAGCGCTCACTGGGATTATTTCTGTAGCTCCTAATCCGTGTCCCAATTTCTACTCGTGCCCTTCTATAGACTATTCTCAATAAAGCCTCCAAAGAGAATCTTTTAAAGCCTAAGTCAGACCACATTAATCTCCTGAGACTTTCTCATGATGACCAAAGTGAAAAGATGACTTTTTCACTATGAGCAAAGCGAAAGCCCATGCAGTGGCCTCCAGGACACCCCACGCTTGGCCCCTGTCACCTCTTTCATCCCATGTCCAGCTCTCCCCCGCCCTCTGCTCAATCCACCCAGCCGCTGGCCCCTCTCCGCTCCTTGGACACATGGGGTATGAGCCACCGCCTGACCTGTGCCCTCGTGACCCTTTCCCTGGGAGACTCTCCCACCATGTTCTGGCACATCGTTCCAGGCTCTCCGCGGTGGCACTGCATCAGCATAACCTTTCCTGACGCTTCCTGACAGCGGCAACAGCCCCAGTTCCACAGACGCTCCGGAGTCTTTGCTCCCTCAATCCCCCTTGGTTCCCATTCACATGATTCCCGTTCACGCGGCACCAGGCGACAGACATGCTGCATGTGAACTCACGCAGTTTTCTTAAATGGTCATTTTCTCCCCGGCCCCCCCAAATGCAAGTACTTGCGTTGTTCACTCATCCATCTCCTGTACCCAAAACAGTGTTTGACATGCGTAATATTCAAAAATATTTTTTGAATGAATTAATTCAAGCCTTGATTAATATTCTTTTGGTAGCACGTCTATTTTGCTATTATAAAGTTTAAAAAGAAACTTCAAGAGGAGACTGCTAAAAACAAAAACAAGAAAAAAGAAAAAGAGGAGACTGCTGCCCATATCCTCTGCCAGGCCCTGTGCCTGGGTGGACAGTGGGCATGAGAAGGAGCTGGACCTCCTGAGCATCCCATGGCAGGGACGTGCCGTGTGTCACCCACAGTAGGCTGGTCCCCTGCTCCAGTGTGGGTCTGCAGTGACTCTGGGCCACACCGGCAGGTTTGGGTGGGGGCAGCTGGCTTACCAGGGCGGGAGTCTTCAAGGAGCAGGTTCACACCTCCGGTCCTCCACATCTTACATTATTGGGAAATAACTTTTGGTGACCAAGATCTTGAAGGTGTAAGTCAAAAAAATCAATAGTTTAATGGTCCCAAATCCCATTTCAGCCAAATTTTTTTTCTTTTAAAAAAAGCAATGGTAGAGAATTGATCATCCACATGTGAGAATACTGTTCACTTTTTTTGTAGAACAAGAACAAAGTTGTTGAGGGGATTTTCAGAGCTTTTCCATGATGGAGTTGTGTCTAAAAGGTGCAGGATTAAGGTTGAGGAAGCCTCAACTGGTCACAACTCAGGCAATTTGAACATTAAGATAAACTGATAGTAACAGACTTCAACCCAATGAAGGAGATAGGCATCCACAAGTCCACACTGATATAAATGAATCAGCAGAAAAACAGAGCCAGCTCTTCCTTAGAGTAGAATGCTGACTACTACATGCAAAAGGAATTTTGGAATTAGAAAGTTATCATTTGCAAATCACCATTAGGGTGGTGACTCAGGCAGGAGTCATTACTGGATGCTGTGGCTGGTGGAAGTTGATGAGAAAAGGATATAGTCGTCGTCTCAATGCATCATCCACAGATACTGATCGGTTATGGAGGAAGAACTAGAGACTTTGCAGACTCCAGGGTTATCAGGATGACGCTCTGCAGGGGAGGGGGTGTTGGCACTGAGTCCCAAGCACAGCGTGGCTTCTGTCAAGGAAGCACGGCCGGCCGAGTCTGCTGTGAGCAAACACCGCGCTTCAGTCTCTAACACTATCAGAGACGCGAGAGACAGAGGTGGGGTGAGGAACTGCTCCAGAACGAAGGAGACTGAACAGACACAGCAACTGCATAGGAGCTGTGACCCTGGATTGAATTACAGGCCAGAAAGGAAATGGAGTGGGTGGTGGGAAAGTGGGCAAATTTGAATGGTATCTGGGTTGGCTGCTAATGTCGTATTGGGGTTGATTCCTTGATTGGGAGAGTTGTGTAGTGTGTATGTAGGACAGTGGCTTTGGGGAAACACACACTAGTATTTAAGGTGGCCTGCAGTTTGCTCCAAAAGGAAATAGTTCCAAAAGGACCAGTGATTTATGATTATAATGGTGTAGAGAGGAAGTGTGATGGAGAAAATAGTCTTACAATTTAAACCAAGTAGGAGGCACAGGAATTCTGTATACTGTGCGGTAACTTTTCTATAAGTTTGATCTATTTCAAAATAGATCATTAAAAAGAAAGTGGGGAAATTCTGAGATAAAAATAGTATCTTGATGGTATGAGTTAATGAGTTTTCTATCAGTATCAGCCCAAAATTTACTTACCATTTGCATAATTGACTCTCTCAGGCTAACTATAGTGAAAACATGGAAATGAGGCGCTTGGCTTTCAGCCAGGGGTGTGATGGCGCAGAAGCCGCTGCCCACAGCACAGCGGTGCTCACTCTCCAGGAGTTTCCAAGCGAGACCTGATGATCCCAACATTTTATTTCTTTTTAAATTTTAAGATAAAATTTTCTCATTTTGAAAGTCCTTAAAGAAACTTTTAAAAAAATACTGAGAAGTGGGGAAAAAAGAACAAAGAAAATCTAACTATAGCTCTTGTTAACATTTTGGTCCATTTCCTTCCATGTTTTTGAAGAGGCTTTTGTTTTGTTTAAGACAAATCTAATTGAAATTATGTACGTTTTTATCCTGTGTGTCTCTCTCCTATCGTCTCAAGTATTTTTCCACATTGTTACACGGCCGTTTTCAATGCAAACATTACTGCCCACAGCACCCAGCACGCAGAAGTGCCTGCGGGAGCCTCTAAGGCTGCCCTGGGGGCGGCGGGGCAGGAGGCAGACACTCCTGTCCGGCTGTTGAGTCGGCCTGCCCCAAACTTCTGGGTGCAAGACAGTCCGTTTTCCAACTAAGTCAACTTTACAAAGAAGGGCTTTTCTGTTACTTATGACCAAAATCATTCTCTTCTACTCAGCGAGCTCCTGAATTTTTACATGTTGACTGCAATGATAAAAGAGCTCGCGGTTCAGAAGTCTGTAAATTCAGTGACAGAGGAAGTAATGGCTTGGAGAAGACAGGGAAGAACCCGGCCAGGAAATGTTCTCCTTCATGGCAAACGTAAGGCAACTCAGGCAAACGTTTCCATTACGTTGGGAAGGCTTTCATCCTTCATCCGCCCAAAGCCAGGGCCTTTCACTTGTGAATAGCTATGACTTTGGGGTTGCTTTGGGGCATGGCTTCTGAGAGTACTCTGGGATCCCGTGGGCAGTGGAGACTCTTTCCCGATGAGGAGGCCTGCTGGCTTTCTCTCCACGCCTCCTCCCGAGCGTTCTCACTGCGAGATGAACACAACCAAGCTGCCTCCCCCATCTGCGTTGCTCCTTATGGCTTCCACAGTGTCTCCACTCTTCTTATCTGGCGGGGCTCTGGCAGCCACCCTTGGAAGTAGATAGCACTCTCATCGCTATCCACTTGGTAGATTTGGAAGTTAGGGACTAGAAAGGTTAAATGTCACACATGCAGGAAGCGTAGGATGGTTTGTACATGTGATTTTCTAAAAGTGAATGTAATGTCCATGTTTGACTATCAGTAGTGTTTAAGAATGCAATACCGGAACTTGTCATCAACAGGTTGTACCGTCAGTAATTTACTTTAACAATCCTTGAGTTTTTAGAATGGTGTGTGTGTGTGTGTGTGTGTGTGTGTGTGTGTGTGTGTGTAAGTTAACATTGATCTAACCCACCAGGGCTTTTAGTTGCCATTTGGAGGACATTGATGGGGAATCCACTCTCTAGGAGTGGTTACGTAACACCTGAAGGACTTTAATTTGGAAACAACTAGGACAAGCTTGCAAATATTACCATCAGAATCAGCAGTAGCAGATCTATTGATCAATATGTAAATTGTTAGAAATACTTTTTCTTTCATGAAATATAATAAGTGGCATAATTAGGTGGTTTTGGCTGGGAGATTTGAAAAGATACTTCCACTCTTGCATGAACAGAGTAAAAGTATCCAGCAAACCCAATAGTTCCAGCCCTTTGGAGTGGTCTCTGAATGCAGAACTCCGTCTGGCTCTTCACTTAGTCCAACTAGCAGACCAGCTGTTCCTGCCTTGCCGTGATGATTGCAATGGCTTTCATGCTCAGTTTGTTTCTCAAAGGGCCTGAAAGGACACAGCAGCACTGGAGTTCAAGGGATCAGGTTGTATGAAGGTTTCTTTATCAGCTGGTTCATAAATTGAGCCAATAAATGCCTGTATGAGTTCAGTCTGAGACCCACCTTCAACACAACTCCTGGTAAGGAGGGTTGGGAAAAGAGATGTGGTTTCTGACCACCTCTAATGTTCAGAGGCTGCCTGTATTTCCCCAAAGAATTTCATGTTTGAGATTAGCCAATGGTCTTAGGTTAGATCACAATAATCTGTATTCTCAGATTTTCTTGGATTTTTGTATTTAGGGCCCTAATATCAACCGTAATCCCTGTATTTGTCTTCTCAGATGTAAACTACATGATCATCCCTATCACACAGGTTCTGGCTCCGGCATGACCTCAGGCAGGGAATGGCCCAACCACACTCAGTGTGTCTGAGTCTCCCATACTTGCACATCTCTGTGGGATTCCCAGGAGCTCCCCATGCGTTAGGGATAGAGAATAGGTTGGGACCCAAAGACCGAATTCTGTAGCTCCACTCTAATTTACAGATCCAAATCACAGGCCCACAGGGAGCATGCAAAGTGCTCGTGCTGGATGGATGATGAATATTTAATTGGGGCAATCAGTCCACACTAATGTTACTGTAAATTCGATACTTGCATCCGAGGCTGCATCATTACTTTGCCAGCAAAAGAGGAAAAATGGTAGACTGTCATCTCAAAATCTAATTTTTCCTGAAAATAAGCAGAAATACAGAGCGTTTAAAGGGAGAGCCTCAGTTCTAGGCTATTGTGTTAATGATTCTAATGTCCCTTCTTTGCTGAAGACAAAGCCTATGTCCTCCACCCACCTGGGCCCACCTAGCAGGCTGGGGAGGGCCTAGCATGGCTGAGCTATCTCCTGTAACACAAAGAACAAAAGACATTCTCCCTGCCTGGGGCAGTGTTTCAGGCCAAGCCACAGTTTCCAAAAAGAGTGGGGGAAGTTTTAAAGAGACAGAAAATATTTTTGCCATTCCCCACCGCCCCCCCCCAGGCCATTCCCTTAGTAATTCTTGTAAACTGGATGGGGTTTCTATTATGGTTTATTCTCTCATAAGCTGGACTTCATGCGATTTGGATATACAGTAGATAAACTTCCTAAAATTATTTTTTAAAAGTTAATTAGATGTCTGGTTTCAGCTTTGACATGTCAAGAGCTTGGAAGTCATCAGTAAGAAAAAGAGAAACAAACTGAAATTCAATGACTTTCCTAGACCCCTCAGAGAAGTGAGGCGACAGAGCAAACCACACTCTGAAATCTGTTGAGACAGGTGCAGCCACACTGAGGGCGCTGAGATCTGTCTGCTCACCTGGGGCAGAAGCTTCTGGAGAAATAACTGGTAGGAAGACTTTAATAGTAATTTTGATGAATTGCTAAAGGCTGTGTGTGGACTAGTGTGAGAATGGGCATCTTTTATGGGCTGTAGTTCTAGGGGGCCCCCACTTTTATAGTTTTTACCTTCAGAAATCCCAAGAGGTTCTCATGGTAAAGAGCCAAGCAAGACCTCATTCTGTTTCTGGCAGTGAGAAGGGAACAATAATCCTCATAAAATCCCCCCAGAAGCTTATCCATAATGAAGGCCTACTCTTCAGGGGAAGACTTACCAGAGACTCACCAAGCTGGAGAGAGGACCTTGTTCCCACTCCAACCCACCCTAGGCGTCCTGTCTTGCCAAAGGGGAAGGAAGCCACAGGACTAAAGAAACACTTGTGAGGGCCACAGCCTTGAGACGGAGGCCCTTTATAAGACAGAAACCTAATCATTAGATTATGAAATGCTTCCCCTCCAACCTACCTTAGCACCACACTCACAGGGATCCAGTAGAATGAGAGGGGACTACAGCAGAAAGAGCTAAGTCACAGACTCTCTGAGGAGGAGCATTTAGGGAAGCCCAAAGTCAAGAATAGAACAAAAACAAAGAGAAATTTGAGGTTTGTAGCATCTACAGCAAGTATTAATCAAGCCCAACTCCTGGACAGCTTAACATAAATTCTCAAACTAAAGCTTACTTACCTTTAGTTCCCATTACTCTATAAGACATGTTCATTTTCCAACAAGGCATGCTAAAAGGCAAATAAACAAAAAGAAACCCCACCCCAAATTCACAGTTTGCAAGGAGAAAGTGTCATAACTGGACTCAGGTATTACACAGATGTTGGAATTATCAGACAGGAAATGTAAAATACTATCATTAATATATTCAGAGCTGTAATGGAAAAGCAGACAACCTACAGGAAGAGATGGATAATAAAAGCAGAAAGATGGAAACTCTAAAAAAGAATCAAAATAAAATGCTAGAAATCAAAAGTACCATAACTGAAATGAAGAATGCCTTTTATGGGCTCATCAGTAGACTGAACGTGGCCAAGAAAAGGACCAGTGAGCTTAAAGGTATGTCAATAGACACTTCCGAGACACACACACACACACACACACACACAGTATCAAAGAAAGAAATACAGGACAATTACAAAAGGTATAACCAAGAGCAATTGTAATAACAGAAGGAGAAAAGAGAATAAAGCTTAAGGAATATCTGAAGTAATAATGGCCAAAAACTTTCCAATGCTAATGACAGACAACAAAGCCCAGACACAGGAAGCTGAGAGAACATAAAAAGCCTAGGAATGTAGAGAAAACATTTATACCCATGCATATCATGTCAAAACAGCAGAAAACCAAAGACAAAGTTCAAATTTTGAAACAAGCTAGAGAGAGAGACCAAATCCCTTACCTATAGTGAAACAAAGATAAGCATTGCAGCAGAGCTCTCGCAAGAAATCATGCAAGCAAAAAGAGAGTGGAGTGAAACATTTAAAGTGTGAAAGAAAAAACCCACTAGACTAGAATTCTGTATCTAGCAAAATTTATTATTCAAAAATGAAGGAGAAACAAAGATTTTAACAAAAATTGAGGGAATTCATCCCCAGCACACATGCCCTGCAGGGAAAGTTAAAGGAAGTTTTAAAGGAGAAGGAGCATTGCACAGGTCAGAAATGCAGATCCGTGTAAGGAAGGGAGAACTCCGGAGAAGAAAGGGACGAAGGCACAGTGAAATATTTTATTTTCTTAATCGTATTCATCTAAAATATAACTGATTTCTGTTTGTTTCCTCTGTATTTTTATTCCTCTGTTTCTATTTGTTTTGCTTTTGTGGCACTGTATGTATTGTTTTTTAGGATTCCATCTTGCATTTTTGAAAGTATCTGGTGTTTTTTGAATATATCATGTTGTATCATTTTCTCAGTGGATGGTTTGGATATTACAGTATACATATGCAACATTATAGTCTACTGGTATCAGATTTAATTACTTTCCGTGAAATGTGGAAAACTTAATTTTATTTAGGTCCTTTTACTTCCCTATTTTTAAATATTGTCTTGTGTATGAGATTGTGTTATGATTTTTTTCTTTTTTAAATTTTATTTCAAAATATTAAGAGGGTACAAATGTTTTTGTTACGAAGATAGCTTTTGTTATACTTGAGTCAGGGCTATAAGTGTTCGTTGTATCTGTTAGGTAGTTTTTTGCCCCTCCCCTCCTCTCCCTTCCCCCTTCCTTGATTTCTTTTGATTTGATTCTAAAATGACTTTTACTTCCCTCTGTACACATGTGTGTCCATAGCTTAGTTCCAATTTACTAGACAGTACATGTGGAGTTTGTTTTTCAATTCTTGAGATACTTCCCTTAGGATAATGGTCTCCAGTTCCATTCAAGTTGCTGCAAAAGACTTTTTTATGGCTGAGTAGTACTCCATGGTATATATATACCACATTTTGTTAATACATTCATGAATTGATGGGCACTTGGGTTGATTCTACATCTTTGCAATTGTGAATTGTGCTGCTATAAACATTATAGTGCAGGTGTCTTCTTGATAAAATGACTTCTCTTCTTTTGGGTAGATACCCAGTAGTTTGATTACTAGATCAAATGGTATGTCTACTTCAAGTTCTTTGAGAAATCTCCATACTGTTTTCCATAGAGATCATACTAATTTGAAGTCCCACAAGCAGTGTATAAGCATTTCTTTCTCTCTGCATCCACACCAGTATCTATTATTTTTGGACTTTTTAAATAATAAGAGCCATTGTGACAGGGGTAAGGTGATATCTCTGATGATTGGTGACACCGAGCATTTTTTTCATGTTTCTTGGCCATTTGAATATCTTCTTTTGTAAAACTTCTGTTCTTTTGCACACTTTTTAATGGGGTTGGTTTTTCTCTTACTGATTTGTTTGAGTTATTTGTAGATTTTGGATATTAGCTTTTATCAAATGTATACTTTACAAATATTTTCTCCCATTCTGTAGTTGTCTGTTGTTGCTCTGTTGATTATTTACTTAGCTGTGCAGAAGCTTTTTAATTTAATCAAGTCTCATTTATTTCTTTTTGTTGTTGCTGTAATTGCCTTTGGGGTCTTCATCATAAATTCTTTCTCTGGGCCAATATCTAGCAGAGTTTTTCCTACGTTTTCCTCTAGAATTCTTTTTTTTTTTTTTTTTTTTTGAGACAGAGTCTCACTTTATTGCCCAGGCTAGAGTGAGTGCCGTGGCGTCAGCCTACCTCACAGCAACCTCAAACTCCTGGGCTCAAGCAATCCTGCTGCCTCAGCCTCCCAAGTAGCTGGGACTACAGGCATGTGCCACCATGCCCGGCTAATTTTTTTTTCTATATATATTAGTTGGCCAATTAATTTCTTTCTATTTATAGTAGAGATGGGGTCTCGCTCTTGCTCAGGCTGGTCTCGAACTCCTGAGCTCAAATGATCCGCCCACCTCGGCCTCCCAGAGAGCTAGGATTACAGGCTTGAGCCACCGCGCCC